>VYZQ01037939.1:9742-20093 GCA_013400655.1 Mystacornis crossleyi
CCCCTTCTCTTCTATGCACTGCTGGATCCAACTGGCCCAAATCCTGTCTACAGTAAGTGTTTTACACCAGAGATCATTTTTTAATTGTGTTTTATAAATAAATAGTTCAGATCTTTGGGTAAGATTACCCATTAGCTGAATACACTGAAAAAGAATAACTGATATTTTTACAGTCTGCCTACAATCACTTACTGTACGAGATGAACAGTTTCTTCTTTCTGATCAGACAAAATACAACAAGGAATTTAAAACCACCAAATCTAAACCTGAGCATAAAGAGATGTGGCTCTAATGCTTTGCTTCTGTTGAAGAATTGTGAAGAGCCGGTCATTTTAAGAAAAGCCACACACCTAAGCAAGGCCTCACTGTGTTGCATAGCAGTGTGGCAGCCAAGCAGACACCTCGGGATCAGCAACAGAACAGGACAAAGACACTATCTTTAAAGACTCTTTTTATCTGCTCTGACTAGAGGGTTGGAAGGAATTTCACCAATAGCATGAAAATACTAAACCATGAGAGAAGTCTAAGATATAGTCTCTGGATGCAGAATAACAGAATGAGAGTTCTAGGAACAGCCACGAGCCTGCTCCTACATAAAGGCAAAGTCTTTTCTCCAAGTTATTTATTAATACAGCACTAAAAAACAATGTAGCTTTGAAATTATTTTCCTAAGTTCCTAAGGTGTCAAAGAACACATATTGTAGGAGAAACTGCTCTGAGGATTGGTGACAAACCCTTCATTAAAGGTAGATACCTGCCTATGTCTCTCAAAAANTTGTGAGGGATTCTCACACTACCAGTTAGGCTTGAGGAAATTAGGATTTCTCTACTGTAAAAGTGTTTGACAAACTGAAAGCTGTGGACATGGCCTGAGGATAAGCTGTGTGAGTCCACTGTGCTCTGTGAATTTTCTTTTGACTATGTGTCGACTCATTTTTACAGTGAAATCATGTTTAGCTCCTGTGGAATGAAGGAAGAATCAACAATTCAGTATATATTATCTGAATGTCTGAGCAGTTGTCAGAATGCAATCAGAAATAGTGCTTTCTGTGTGAAGCTATATGAGTGTATATTGCTCTAGTGATTCTGGGTTTTCCCCCTTCCTCTCTCCTCTAGTTCCTTGAATCAAGGCCACAGTAAAGTATTAAGTGTGTCTTTCTTCTGTCCACCACTCCTTGAGCAGCCTAGACCCCAAGAAATGGTTGCAGAAATGAATACTGAGTTGAGAAATCTTCACAGAATCCCCAGTTATATTTGCAGTAATACGTAGGTGGCCTTGGAAGTTTCCCACTCAGCCCACTTTAGAGCATGGATCTGAAATTTAACCATGACAGGATCCCACTCTGGAATAACATCATTCAGTGTACCTCGGAAGGAATCAGGTATCCCTTGAATGCATAGATAATCCCCACTTGTTTTCTGTGGTAACTTATTCCTGATGTTTATCTTGGGGAAATTTCAAGATGATCTCATAAGTCGTCTTAATCTCATCCATTTATAGGATTGTTTTCCCCTTCTCTTCTATGCACTGCNTGCTCCTACATAAAGGCAAAGTCTTTTCTCCAAGTTATTTATTAATACAGCACTAAAAAACAATGTAGCTTTGAAATTATTTTCCTAAGTTCCTAAGGTGTCAAAGAACACATATTGTAGGAGAAACTGCTCTGAGGATTGGTGACAAACCCTTCATTAAAGGTAGATACCTGCCTATGTCTCTCAAAAAAATTTTTTTAATGAACACTTTACAACAGTTATGAAAACCACAACCACACTTTTCCCGCTACTCTCTCTCCTCAGTTGTAAAAATAACAAAAAGATCATTAAAATCAGAACCTGTATATGTGCCTATAATGCTTACTGTAGGAAATCAAGCAAATTAGTTTTGTATTTAGTTATTAATGCAGTGAGAGCGGAAGCTTGTCCTTGGTCCTACAAGTAAAAAATTCCAAATGCAGTAAAGCCAAGTCCATTTTTCTCTTGCTCACAAGGGAGCCTGGACTTATTTCATTGTTCTTGTGGAATTCATCTGCTGTGTGACGGTCCTGCTCACTGCTGGAGAGGCAGTGGTTGGAGTTACTTCGGAACATTTGTTTGTAGACTAGGTCTTAAAAAGATAAAACTGCATTAAAGTCCCATGTTATAGACCCTTTCATAGCAAGGTCAAACCCCATCTTAAACCCTTTGTTTCCACTGCTGCTGTCATAGCTCCAGCATTTCACTCTTGAGCAGCTTTCTGGTTTTTCCAGTCTAAAATCATTAAGGGTCAGTTTGTACCCTTGTGGCAGTGCTGTCTTTTACCCTAAATAGCTTGTTCTCCTAGTGTTTACCCCTCTTCACCAGTGAGTTTGTCGTCAGCTTTCATTTTCTCCCTTGATCTTAATTTTGCTAGACTAAACAAGCTGCTCTATTTCAATCTCTTAAAAGGCCTTTCATTCCCTAACGATCCTTCCAGTTCTTTTCTGCAAACATTCCAGTTTAAGCTCATCCTTCCTGTACACAGATGACTATGCAATTTCCTAAAAGAGATTTTACCAGTGTTTGGACTTCCCAGTTTGCACTGGTAGAGCCTGCTGGAGCCTTGGACTTTGATTAGCATTAGTGATTTCCTATATCCTGCATGAAGTGAGAAGCCTTTACGGACTGCAATGCAGTGAAGTGTGATGCTACTCCTGACTTTTGTTGCAAAATAGAAAGTGTGTCATGTAGTGAGCCAGTTAGAGGCTGCTATAACTGGTATGGTTTTTTTCTGCCTAACTGTTCCTGAATTCCTGAACTTGCAGATTTCTGTGATCAGACCTATTTCTGAAAGGTTAAGTCAAGCCTCAGGCATAAGGAGACATTATTTGGATACCTACTAGCACTGAAATGATTGAAAGAACCTAAAAGTTGTTGAGCATTTGTGTGAATTAGACGTGTTTCCACAGCACTTCCCTCTCCTTGCTACAAGGCCATGTTTGCGTCCCCCTCATTTCCAGCTGGCTGTTCTCAAAGCAGTGGTTGATTTTACGTTGATAGAAAGCTGGAGGGCTGTCCACTTGAAAGGAAGACCCTGTAGACCTGGCTTCTATCCACCAGCTATTAGTACAGATGCTGCCTTGCTGCATGCTCTCCTGCACCATGACCCAGACTGCAGCAGCAAAACAGTTGCTTATTTGCAGGTCTGTTATGGAGCAGGAGCTGTTGTCTCCAGTAAACCCTCATGAAGTAAAAGGATGAACCTGAGCTACATCCCTCCTGCACATCCGTGGGGGCAAGAAATCTCAAAGAGTTTTTATGCAGTTTCCATCTCATCCCTCACTGATAAGGTGCTGTGAGGTCCCACTGATCTGGGAAGACTGGAATCTGATATAGCTGAGCCACCACTGAGGGTTCTCCTCAGGACTGGGGGAAATGGAAACATATCAGAGACAAAGCCATAGTGCCTATGAACATATTGTGTGGATATGATTCTCATTTTTTGAGAGATTCTCGTTTCCTAAGAAAATTTCTCATTTTNTCGTTTCCTAAGAAAATTTCTCATTTTTCATGCTGTTGTGAAGAGGAGAACAAAACCTGTCTTGAGTATATCTAAGCAGATGTAGTTGCAACATCTGGTGAAAACTCAGTGGCATTTACAGTAATGGCAAAATTTTTGATCTTCCTGGGGCCAAGATGGCCTTGGTGTTAACCACAAGGCATAGTATCACAGTTTCTATTTGTCATCCTCTTTGGTAAAGCCAAAAATTCTGCACATGGAGTATTTTTAATTGATTTTAATAGCTATAATGCTAATATATCACAGAGAAGGTGAATTATAGCAATATGTGACAACTGAGCAGGAGCTCAGCTGCCGGGAATTGCCACGGCTTAGCTGAAATCCCAATTTGTTAGCGAAGAATGTTGCCCACACATTTAGGATATATGAATAGTGAATGTGTTAGGAACTTTAAATGTGTGCGAAGTAACTTAATGACTTACTTTGGTTGAGCATTGAGAAGCCCCAGCTTCATGTACTGCAGAAGTTCTCCAGAGAAACTGTTAGAGAAACCACGTAACATACGCAGGATGTAAAACACATCAACTTTGAAAGAATTGAAGCCCCTGCTGTATATTACTGACAACAAGCTCAGTCCCACAAGCAAAGAAGTAATGCAGAAAAATTACAGAAACTCCTATTTAAAACATGACACCTTCCAAAATAATTTTTACAGGCAGTAAGAATTAATGCACTGTGAACAAAGCAGTGTTTTCTCTATAAACCTTTAAAAAGGAAAAAAAGGTTCAGCACGAAAAGTCTGCAGTTAAATCCTGATGACTTAGGCATTTTCTTTTTTAAGTGTTAAAAATTTATCAAGAGCTGAAAGGGTTTTCAGAAGAGTAACTCAATGCTCACTCATTTTCAAGCAACTTTGGGTTTTTCCTTTTGTTTTCAATTTGTTCTAGTTGCATTCTTTCTGAGTGGGAAAAATAAACCAAGTATGTCTAAGATATAAATAGTTGAGGATGAGATGAGTAATTACGTGAGAAGAAACCAGAGTTGATTGGTGATAGATCTAAGTGACATTACAATGAAATCCATTCTTTCCTACTAGCTCAGCATCAAGGAGGTGATGATTTTATGAAACAATGCTCCAGAAAAATACAATGTATTGCAGAACATTATTATGTCTCCCCTCAAAACAAAAAGTAACAACAACAACAACAAAATTACCTTTTATTGTACAAAAGACATGCAAATTCTGGCACATTAGGTGATTTCAAGAGTTTTTCCAGGTGTTCCTTCTTCAGTTCTGAACCCTAGGAAACCAGCCAGCCCCACACTAAATAAACCTTACTACTTTTCTCCAGCTGTCTTGAGCCCTCACTCACCTGCCTGCTTTGGAACCTGCTCCTTCTCAGCAGTAGGAATAGTAGCTGGTACTAACTGACACATTTTTCACACTTGGACACCCTTCTTAGCACACCTCTAAATATTTAGGTTTTCTTCCCTCCAAGCATAAAAGTACAAAGCAAAAAACCATCAAGCAACCAAACAGTTTATGCCTCCTATGTAATCCAAAGGTAATAATGCTTATATTCCTCTAATAGAATCAGTAAATACATGTAAATACATGTAAAATGTAAATACATATATCTGTGTTATTGAATTAATTGGTTATTTAGATAAGTTATGTTAATATCTATTAAAAGAATTATAAATAGACAATTATTGAAATTAAACACATTGGCTCTATATGGTCTTGCTATATTCCATTATTACTTTTACTTTCTTGTAGACTGAGAATCAATGTGTCTATTATAGTGAAATAAAAGAGCTTAAATGAAATGAAAAGAAATTATTAAGGCTCCTTGATCCTCTTTTGCCATCTGCCTACTTCACATGCCTACATTTTCCTTCAATGTGAAAGATCTGTGCTATTCAAGTGTACATTGTAAGCCACTTTACATCAGGGATGAAGAGAATATTTTAAAGATGAAAAATGTGTCCGAATTTAAAGGACCAAAGCCAAATGAAGGAAATAACACATCATTGTTACTGGGGAAGGGAGTCTCACTTCAACCGGTAGGAAAATGAAACTTATTGATAAAACCCGCATGCCCTTCCTCAGTATTGTACAACTGTTTTGTAAAGTTAGGTTCAGGGAACAGGGGAAAGGCTTATTGTTTATTATTCCTAGATGAGCCATAGATTGCTAGGGGAGCCTTATCTACACTAGTTTTAGTGCTACAAGGTTTGACAGAATTTCCTTAGTGCAGATGAACATGCTCATTCAAGTAGGGCTTATTCTAGAAGCTGTGTTAGGTATCTCAGCATTTACGTATGGGTGTCCACCCAACAGCCTTTCCTGCATATAACTATTTTGGTGAAACAGTCCATTTCTAATCAGAACAGTAATAATAGTAAAACTTTTAAAAGTATATCAGATTTGAATGACCTTTTGATTCTCAATAGTGCTGCAGTGGAAACTCCTCTCTTTTCCTTTTTTAGGAAATGTTCATCTAGATTAATTTATCTCATAGAAAGATCATCAGAGGGAAAAAATAGATTGGACAATAGAGGTCTTGCAACCTCAGTTGCACAACTGATGTGAATGTCAAATCTATTGATGCAAATGCCACCGTGAAAAAAAAAAAATCAAGACTGGGAATGCTGGAAGGTTAAATGTAAAAATAGAAATTTTAAGCTCTAAACCAAGCCAAAGACTTCTGCTGCTTAAAAGCGCCACTGCAACTATTCAGTAACACAGGAGCACTATCTGGGTGAAACAAGCTCATGTTCATTGATACTACCTCCTGTCATTGTAAAAGCACACTGGCAGAGACTATACAGATGGAACTAAGTTTGGAATGATTACCTGCTGAACTTATAAAGGAAGGATTATGCCTGTCGAGAGAGCTGGTCCTTGGGAAAGCCTGTGCTCACCTCGGATTTCTGCTGGTAGTAAGGTATCATCTCCTTGCCACCAACATTTTCCTTCTCATCTGAAATGAAGTTGACTGCAAAGGAAAGGAGACAAATAGTAAAGTTACCAAATTTGTTGATAGGAGCAAGTACAGAAGTTATAAAAAGAGCCTTGTAAGTGGGTTTCTGTGCTCTATCCCAACAAAGACTTAATAGCTTTGTCTTTCGTAGCAGAAATATTGCATATATGTCAACCAGTCCATCCCACAGCCTCACTGAAGCAAAACTGGTCTCCATAGCAACAGCCTTTGAGACACAAAGAGGAAATTTCTCCGTCTGTCTGACCCGGAGGCTCGAACCCTCCCTCTGGGGACCAGCTGCCCTCTTTTGTCTCTAGCTTCATTTGTAAAACATTTTAGCCTTGATCTGTGTTTATATTGACAAAAAGAATCTGTATAAAATAAATGAGGAGAGTTCAGCTGTATAAACCTGCCGGCTGCCTCAGCAAGAGCCAGAAGCAACAACGCTGAAGACAGAAATCTTCATCATTTTCCTTTAAAGCATAGAGACAAGCAAACTGGCATTATTGCTTGTCTTCAGGAGTTGTCACAAACAAGATGTAGTAGGTACTTCCACATGGACAGACAGCAAAGGCCACTCACATTCTCTCTTCTGTGAAGACCTATAGTTTTATTGGACCTGACTTAAAGACCAGTCCTGAAAATATTAACTATTGATGGTAGGTGACATTTGTAAAACACTGCAAGATCAAGGTACCTAACATATCTCCCTGTTACATCCACCAGCCTCCTGCAACATGAAGACATGAAGAACTAGGTCAATATGCCAGTTCTGCTACTGGCTTTTATGTGGAAAAAGTTACCAGGTCACTGAATTTCCACTTTTTTTTTTTTTTTCCCTCCCCAGCTGCAGTGTAAAAAGAGCCTGAGAAAGCAAGTCTAAATCAAAATAGTCCCACTGTCATGCTTAGGGAAAGCCTTTTAAGGAGCAGGGCTGAATCTCACCTGTATCTATTTGGTTAGCTTCCAGCTGGTAAAAATAAGAAGTAGCACTAAGAGCAATTGATGCTGCTGCTCATAGAAAAGCTCTTGTCCAAGGAATGCTGACAGGGTTATGGTCCTGGCTGAGTGACCAAACAGGCTGAAGGTACCTCCTAACGAGGTGTCAGTAGAAGTTTAGAAGCAGAGTCCCAGCTGATGCTTTTTCTAGGATTTCCCACAATGTTGAACTGTCTGCTGCAAATAAATGGGTACTTCAGAAAAGGAATAGCATGATATGCTATCTCTAGTTTTGATGAGGCATTGCACTGGCTGGTTTACATGGCAATGAGGAAGCCTGGTCCAAAGCCAGGCTTGATGGAAAGATCTTGTGCATATACATGTTTATACTCTGGTTTGCTTTCTGCCCCACCAAGTGACTGAGGGAGCCAATGCCTAGGATCAAGTTTGTTTCCCTTGGTGGGAGCACAGCAGTAACATTCAATGTGCTTCTTGTCTCGATGTGCTATTGCTTCACTGCCTGAGAAGACCAAGAGGCAGTCTAGTTTATGGACCCGCTTTTACCTCCATTTCTGCCTACACCGTTTTTCATGAGGTGGAAACACAAGGCAGCTCACGCCAATCTTGCACTGTGTAAATCATTCTGGCCCTAAAACTGAATGCTAAAATGCAACTTGTAAGTTAAAACACCTAAAATTGATATTGAGGGAGAATTACTGCTCTGCACTAAAATGGTTTTGTTAAGAATGCAAACAAGCTAGTACTGACTTGAGACATTTTCATCTGTTACTTTATTTGAAGAAAAAGAAAACATGCTAATAGTGCTAACAAACATCAGAGCTAAGCAATTACATAGGGTGATTATATACAGCAGAGTTCTGGAAACCTTCTGTCTACTGCAGCTCCTTGATTTTAACACAAGCAGCAGACTAAACATTTGCACCCTGTTTGTACTGCCAGCTGACAAATGAAGGTAATTAATGGGGAGCTATAAGGTGGAAGAGTCTGGAAAATAGCAGAACTTGTAGTCTTGAAATACATAGTGCTGATGCCAGAATATTGATTTAATTGCATTACTGTTGCTAAGTGATCTTGTACAGTTTTACGTTATATATTGATGTTTACAGCTTATTATTTTTTTTTATTTCTCTTCTATCAAATTTTCCCTTTGACCATTTATTTCTAGCTGGACATTAGACAAAAAGAAATATCCTATATAAGGTGCAGCTATTCAAGTCAACTGGTAATAGGACTTGACACTTGTCAGGTCTTTTTAATTCAGGTTTCAATTCTCTTTTTTTGGGTAACATTAACTCTGACAGTGGATAATGACAATGAATACACTTAGTGAAATTAAAATCAATGACATCTCTGTCTTTGCTCTTTGGGAAAATTGCCAATAGAGGCAAAAAAAGATTTTCCAAACACTCTTTTGAAAGTGGCCAATACTAAGTGAAACTGGTAAGCAAAAGATTTATGACTGTATAGAACTTGCATTACTGTGGGCTGATCACTTTCTCCAAAATCCATAGCCATGTAAGGTGAACTAAATGTATTTGGCCTCAACTGTAGAGTTTCTTCCAAATTCACAGTTCTCTGCAGGCTGCTTAGGACATCTGCTCTTCAGTGGAATCAGGGAACATACACTCCAGCTTCAGTTTTCAAGTCAACTTTGTTAGAAAACATACCTAGTTTTCACAGTCATCCAAGGTTTTCAGCCTATGGCTCGTTAGGTACAGAGGATAGTTAGTAGTAACAAGGGATGGTTATAATGGTCTGGCCTGACCTGACCTCCTGCCTATCCTATCTGGCAATTTCCATGGTTACTCCAAAAACTTCAGTAGAAAATATCTTTTTATAAAGACAACCAGTTGAAATTTAAGGAGTGCAAAACATGCTGACTTTTCCATGCCTGTGGTAAATTGCTCCAGTAGTTGCATACCTCAGTGTTAAAAATGTATTTTATTTCCTGTTGTAAATTTGCTGCTTTCAACTTCAACCACTGCATTTTTGCTATCCCTGTGCTTTTATACTAGCAACTCTTCAATCTGCCTTTAGCACTGATAAAACCCATTCTGGCTGTGGGATGGGAAGAAAGATAAGAGCAAAGCTAAAAAGCAATGTATTTGCTCTTTCCAATTTTCCAGGAAAGGCATAAAAAGATAGGCTGCACTAGTTGCTAAATTTTATCACACCCAAAAGAGCTTTCTGATACTATGTCAATATGAACACTTTATTAGGGTAATCCATATGCAGGTTATAATGCTTTCTCCTGCACAGTATTTACCTCATGGTTTTTTGAGTGATTTTTAAGAAAAATACTCACATTCCACATTAAGAAAGTTACAGGCATTTGTATCAATGTGTTGCCTTGCACAGGGGAAGCTAACATTCCTCTCCAGAAGGATGTTTCTTTGAACGAAATCTTGGGGATGTGCACATCTAGGCACTGTGGCAGGTTCTAGTTTTCATTCACAAAAGAGGCTCAGGCTGCACTTCAGCCATTGTAGCATAACAGTAAAATCAGTTCCTAAATATTATAAAAGTAATTCCTGTCCTAGGAACTTTTTTTTTTTTATGTCTTATAGAGGAGAAAACTCATTGTTGGTAGCCCTTGTGAGGAGGCACAGTGATGGATGCTTGAGCCAAGTTCCAAAATGCTGGCAGCACTCGGTTGGCACATAACAGTGACTGAGGGGAAAGGCCTAACAATGTCAGGCTGATATGCCAGGGTTTCAGAGTTAAAATAAAACATAGACTGAAATTTAATAAACTGAGAGGAGACTTAATCTCTTCACCCTCTTCCCACCTGTCCTGCTGTTGGCTGCACACCTCCTTTCTTACCCCTGCTCTGGCACCTGCTTTGGGCAGTGCTGTGATCTAATTTAATTCACCAGAATGGCAAAGAACTACGTAATTTTTCATTGTGTGTTTTTCAGGTGGGTTTTTT
>VYZQ01037940.1:0-14114 GCA_013400655.1 Mystacornis crossleyi
GACTTATGAAATAAAAAGGAGGAGGTTTTCCTTTCGTTAACTAACTGGTCACTATAGCGGAATAAGCCTTACTGGCTGGGAAAGGTCTCAGAGAAACAAAGAAGTCTGGCCTTAAAACAACACTTATACTTGCATGCTACCACACCACTTTCTGTTGAGCTGTACATATAGGATATGGACAGAAGAAAAACAAGGGAAAACTTCCACGCTGCAGCACCCTGTACAGCACCAATGTTGTGAGTATCATGCATTTTGTGTTTTCCAATACTCCGTGGTTTGAATAGGATTCTGAATTACTCATTTTGGTAACACAGCCTAAGTTTACTCATTCTAGTAATCCTTGTGTACCAACAGCTATTCAAATGACAGATTATCACATATTTTAATATATAAGATTCACCTTTGATATGTTCGGAGAGTGACAGAACCTTTATTCATCTGAAAAGGTCATTTCTTCAGATAGATTAATGACTTTAAATCTGTATTCATTTACTGCCAGATTCTGTCTAAGCAAGTTCCGTGGGGAACGTCATAATTTCCTTTTCCTATGCACTTGACTAAGTGCAGAGGTCCATGCTGTCATCTTCCTCTCCACCCTCAAAAAGTAAATCCTGGAGAGAGATGACATTACTTTTAAAATGTTTTCAAACTACAAGCACTATCCTGCATTTGTTGTATAGTTTGGGACCTTGTAGTGAATCATGTTCTCATCATGCTAAATCCCTATTTCTTATTAATGATTCTTCTGCTCTTGATAGAATTCTAGGACTTGTTTAACTGCTGGATCAGGAGACAACACCTGAGACCACACGACAGAGGAGAAGTGCTAGGACAACCAGTCTATGGAGATTTGATACAGAAGCTGAAAGTAGAAGTGAAATCAGATTAGTTCTTTAACCTTTTCTTGATTTTGCAACTCTACAGTAGAGATATACAGAATTTGGCATTCTGATTGACATGTAATTATTAGAATACAAAACCTTCCAGAACTAACTGTAGTGAGTTGACCTGGCTGGATGCCAGATCCCCACCAAAGCTGCTCTATAATTCTCCTCCTCAGCTGAACATGGGAGAGAGAATTTAACAAAAGTCCTGTGGATTCAGATAAGGACAGGGAGAGATCATTCACTGATTACTGTCACAGGCTTGGGGAAATAATTTAATCTATTACCAATCAAATCAGAGTAGGGTGATGAGAAAAAATGCCAAATCTTAAAAATACCTCCCTTCCACCAGAGCTTAACTTTACTCCCACTTTTCTCTACCTCCTCTCTCCCAGTGATGCAGAGGGACAGGAAATGGGGGCTGTTGTTAATTCATCACGTGTTCTCTCTGCCACTTGTTCCTCCTCAGAGGGAGCACTCCTCATACTTTCCGCGTGTGTGAGTTCCCTCCCACCGAAGACAGTCCTCCACAAGCTTTTACAACATGAGTCCTTTCCACAACCTGCAGTTCTTCACAAAGTGTTCCAGTGTGAATCCCTTCCATGAAGTGCAGTCCTTCAGAAACAAACGGCTCCAGTGCAGGCTTCCCATAGAGTCACAGCCTCCTTTGGTCATCCATCTGCTCTAGTATGGGACCCTGCATGGACTGCAGGTGGATATCTCCTCCACTGTGAACCTCCATGGGCTGCAGGGGGACAGGCTGCCTCATTATGGTCTTCACCACAGGCTGCAGGGGAATCTCTGCTCTAGCACCTGAAGCATCTCCTGCCTATCCTTCAGTTACCTTAATGTCTGCAGGGCTATTCCTCTCACATATTCTCACTCCACTCTACTCTGGCTGAAATTGCTCTTGCATAGTAACTTTTCCTTTCTTAAATCAGAGAATCATAGAATATGCTGAGTTGGAAGGGACCCATCAGGATCATTGAGTCCAGCTGGCCCTGCACAGAACACTCCAAGAATCACACCGTGTGCCTGAAAAGTGTTACCCAAATGCCTCTTGAACTCTGTCAGGCTTGGTGCTGTGATCACTTCCCTGGAGAGCCTGTTCCAGTGCTCAGCCACCCTCTGGGTGAAAGTCCTTTTCCTGATACCCAACCTAAACCTCGCCTAATTCAGCTTCATGCCATTTCCTCAAGTCCTGTCCTGAGAGTGAAGAGATGGGTCCCTGCTCCTCTGCTGTTTTCCCACCATCGCTGATGCGCTCAGCCTTGGCCAGCAGCAGGTCCATCTTGGAGCCATTTGGCACTGGTTCTGTTGAACTTGGGGGACACTTCTTGCAGCTTCTCAGAAAAGTCACCTCTGCAGCCCCCATTCCTCTACCAAAACCTTGCCAACATAGACTCAAATGTACTAACCAACAAGTTTATTTCTGGTCAGCAGTTCAGTATTCCTCCCATATTGTCCACAGTTCAGTTTTATTTACACCATCGTCTTAAGAAACGTAGCTCATTATTAAATAAATATGCAAAACTCATTATCAGCAGAACATTTCCAGCTTTGTTTTGGTCTCTTACAGACATTCCTAAGCTTAGGCAATTGAGTTAAATTATTTTCCATGACTCACATAAGTCAATGAGGTGCACTGATTAACTTCAGACTAGTCACTACATTTCGAGGTCATTTATGTGTTGACATACATTGAATGTTTTGAAATATAGACATGATAGTAACCATATCCATTAAGTGAAAAGAGTTACACTTAAGGCACAGTCCAGTATAAAAAAAAAGCAGGATTTTTTTCTGCTAGAGAGTTTGTGAAGCTGCTTTTGTACTGTATTCTTACATATTAGGACAGAATAAATTGTTCATTTTCTGCTTCCCATATTACACAGTTCTTGTGGGATTCTTATTTTTTTTTATTTTATCTTTTAACAGAGTCAATCTCATTAGCAGATCAGAAATCTTCTTATGTAGCAGTGACACTAGTCACTGTCAATACACATTTTGTATTTGTACATAGTAAATCCATGCTGATAGGTAAAACACAGAATGACTGCTAATTTCTGAAAAAGACTTTACGGCTTTTAAGATGGAGATTGACAGACATTGCAGTTTTGCCTTAGGAAATGTCTCACTCTCACATTTAAGGTTGCCAACATCACAAGATATATCACAGCAAAATATAGCCATACTCATAAATCATTATATCACAGCTTGTGAGTGGACAAATGTTTTCATCCCAGTCACTCAATTCTTTTAGCAATCTAGCAAGTTATGTTTGACCTGCTGGTCAAACTAAAGGACAAGAAGGAAATGTACAGACAGTGAAAGCAGGGGCACAGCACAGGAAAGACGTGGAAAAGGTCTAGAGGAGGACCACAAAGATCATCAGAGGGTTGAAACACCTCAACTGTAAGGAAGGGCTGAGAGAGCTGGGGTGATCCACCATGGAAAAAAATAAGGCTTTGAGGAGATCTTATTGCAGCCTTTCAATACCTAAAAAGAGGGCTTATAGGAAAGACAGGGACAAACTTTTTAGCCAGGCTTGTTGTGATAGGACAAGGCATTGAGGGTTGGTTTAGATTAGATGTATGGAAGAAGTTTTTTACAATGTGGGTGGTAAAACTCTGGAACAGGTTGCCTAGAAAGTAGTGAATGCCTATCACTTTAAACATTCCATGTGGGATTGGATGGTGCTCTGAGCAACCTGATTTAATTGAAGATGTTCTTGCCTGTGGTGAGGATGTTGGATGAGATAACCTTTTAAGGTGCTTTCCAACTCAAATTCTATGATTCTAGAAGGCATGGTGAAGTATATGCTTACCCGGGCTTGCAGGTACAAAAACCTTGTTGCTTTCACAAATGTACCCTTTGTCATACAAGCCCTAGATGAAATGTGGCTGTTTGAGGACACGCTTTGGTTCTTAAAAGTACTGCAGTAACCCTAAAATAAGTGGTGTAATGTGGCTGTGCAGTTACTTGCTCTGTCTGATACTAATATTTGGAACTAGTGTGAGAGTCTTAAAACAGAATTGAAAATTTATTGAGAAACAAATGACAATTGTTACATGGTTTTGTTTTAAAGTGAGGCAATGTGAGAGAAGAATATTCAACTGATAAACTGATCTGGCACCAAAAATTATACCAAATGCCAGAGGTCTGCTTCACATTCCTTCTTTTTCTTGTCCTATGTGTTCTTGTAAACTCTATACTTCCAAGTTGACTAACATAAAAGAAGACAAGACTGTGAGCTTTTTCGATGGCTGAAGCATATATCTAACAGAACTAATCACGGAATCTATGAAGACTAAGGAGGGTCTTACTCAGCTCTTAAGCCATCTGCCAGTAATTTTGGTGTTACAGCAAGAATTCCATCCAGGCCTGTATTACTGTCTTCTGATGGTGTAGCTGTTAAGTTGTTGAACACTGTGAATTCCATAAATAACCTTGTCCAATCATATCTGAAATTATTTTCTCAAACCAAGATTTAACTATGGTGTTATTTGTTTAATTTTTTTTAATGCTTGGATGTCAGATTCTGGGCTGCTTCTCTAGTTCAAGTGATTGGTGTTTGTTCAGCACAAAGTCCTTTGTGATTTCTGCTTGTCACCTCTCAGTCTATTGATAATTGCTTTTGCTTTTTCTTTTAATTTTTCTTCTTTTTCTCATTTTGTTACTTCTTTTTCATTTGTCAGAGGTGCCACTTCCCTTATGAATCCCGTGGAATCTTTGTTGCAGATATGTGGGATAGTCACTTTCTATGAAGAATAGTTTTTCTGTTATCTTGGCTAGAAGTGTGGATTGGGGATATTTCATACTGCCACATACCATGGAATAGTTTATGAAGAAAAAAAAATGGTCCTGAAATTTCACCTTCATGTGACCTTTATTTTTATCTAAACTGGTTGACCAATCTGTTCTTGATAAAAGGAACTTAATAGTGTGTATATCTCTGCTTGGTTAAATTGAAGCTGTTGCCTTGTCCCTTTTGTAGCTATAGCCAGGCATTCTAATGGATTAATGTTTTTCCCTAATGTACTGTTTAATATTTTTATTCAATATCCTACTAGTGACTAGCCTACTATATTCTAATCAAACATTGGTGGTCACTGATTTCTTTCACACCAAGAAGATAGTGCTACATGATAAAAAATTACTGTAACTATTGTATTTGGTATCTGTGGCTGCTAACAATAATGGTTTTTTGTGGTTTGCAAAAGTTTTAAAACACGTGGAAATTAAAGGAGGACTCCTTTGACTTCTTTTCTCCCCAGGCACAATTTAAAATCATTGTAATAATTTATAAATTACTGAATTTCTTAAAGGTGTGTGTATCTATCAGTGGATGACAGTTATGTAAAGCAATCAGAGCTTGAAATACATTATTGGTGTAAGAATTGATGTGAAGATTTTACTTTCAATTCAGAGGCTACTATGTCAAAATTACGTGATTTGACTTGCCAAGTAATTATAGTGATACTTGGGACGGCTCACAACTAAGTTGTGTGGTTGAGAAAAATTTGTCCACGCATATGGTCTTTAGTTTTTTTATTTAAAATAATTAACTCTTTCTTCCCTCCTTCTCCCAGAAAAGGTGCTGGCCAATGTAGTGCTGCACAAGTGAAATGAGTGTTATTTTTTACCTTGTTTAGAAGTTGGTATTTAAATCATATAGTGTAGGTAAAGTTGTAGAATTGTCTCAAATATGTATTCACTGGGTAGCTTCCTGGTTTATAAAGTTACTGGATTCCAAAGGCCATGTTTGTTTCTATATCAATACATTTGCAGTTCTGGAGCATTCTAAATAATGCTTCTTCAGAAGAACTGAAATATGAGCATAAAAGACAAGTTTAAAAAGTGTATGAAAGCAGTTTGGTTTTTGCACTCAAAATCAGTTGATTAAAATGAATTTTAATTTCTGATCAGCCAAACAATTCCCCCTCTTCTGAAAATTTCTGTTTCTCTTCTAACTGGTATAAAGTGTCCAGTGTTCATCAGTCAGCCGTCAGTCAGACATTCAGTGTTATGAGAGTCTTGGTGTTGTGGTGCAGTAGCTTTAGTTTGAAAGTACTTTATATCTGAAAGTTGTATCTCTTATTTTGCTTATCCCTATTTCTGTTGTGATAATAATAGTTTTGAAGGGCTGGAATAGATCCATGTGTACACTAATTCTTGGCACAAAGGAATTCCTTATTTCGCGCAGATCAGCACTTCATAGAAAAAATTCAACAAGTGGCTAAAATGCTGATTAAAATTAGCTTCCAGTGCTGTTAGGATTTATGCTGTAAAACAACCCTTTCTATATAGAACATTCAGATCTCACTTTCAGCATATCTCAGATGTAATACCAAATTACTCATGCCCTTGGTTAAGAACCAAACATGTATCTGCTTCACTATAAGTGAATAAACTAGGCTGTTCTTTTTCCATTCCTCTACTTGGCCCAGTAACTTAGAGAAAGCTCAGTGAACAGATTTCAAACTGTTGCCTGAACTCAAATTCTTATTCAGTTCAGGTCAGTTCTGGTTGCATTTATTTTATGGCTCATACTGTGCAGCACTTAACCTCTTAACATTGTCTGAGGATTTTCTTTTCCTTCTCCCTCTAATTATCAATTTAGTAGATCAACAGAACAGCTAATTTCTGAAGGGATTAAAGTACCTTACTTTGTAGAAAAATTGAACACTATATTTTTGTGGGAATAGGGGTAGAGGTTTTACTGCACAGTCCCTACATCATTTCGGTGTCCTACTGTGGTGAAACCAGGTTTGTCACCAGTTCCTTACAGTATCAGTATTGCAGCAAGCCAGTCAGTATTATCAGAATGTCTGAATGTCTTTGGCTGACAAATGTCTTTAATAAGTTTCCTATATCCTGTGACTTCAGATTCCTTGCTTATATATGTACTCAAAACCTTTTCTTAAAATGTAGAGCCTGTAATCCAATATTCTAATTTTGAGTAAATAGAAATAGTGTATCACAGAATCACACAATATGCTGAGTTGGAAGGGACCAGCAAGGATCACCAAGTCCACGTCCTGGCCCTGCACAGTACACCACGAGAATCACACCATGTGCCTGAGAGCGCTGTCCAAACTCTTCTTGAACTCTGTCAGGCTTGGTGACCACTTCCCTGGGGAGCCTGTTCCAGTGCTCAGCCACCCTCTAGGTGAAGAAGCTTTTTCTAATATCCAAACTAAACCTCCTCTTACACAACTTCAGGCAATTCCCTCAGGTCCTGTCACTGGTCACCAGAGAGAAGGCATCAGTGCCTGCCCCTGCTGTTCCCCTCACAAGGAACTGCAGTGAGGTCTCCCCTCAGTCTCCTGCAGGCTGAACAGAGCAAGTGACCTCAGCTGCTCCTCATACGGCTTTCCCTCCAGGGCCCTCACCATCCTCACAGCCCTCCTTTGGACGCTCTCCAGTAGCTTTATATCTCTCTTATCCTGTGGCACCCAACTGCCCCCAGCACTCGAGGTGAGGTTACCCCAGCGCAGAGCAGAGCGGGACAATCCCCTCCCTCGCCTGGCTGGCGATGCTGGGCCTGATGCCCCCCAGGACACGGGTGGCCCTCCTGGCTGCCAGGGTGCTGCTGACTCACGTTCAACTTGCCATCCACCAGGGCCCCACTTTCTCTGGCACTGCTTTCCAGCACCTCATTCCCCAGTCTGTCTGCATATCCAGGGTTGTCCCATCCAGAGTGCAGAATCTGGCGCTTACCCTTGTTGAACTTTATATGGTTGGTGATTAATTTGTGTACTCTGAACTTGAAAAGGTTTGCCAGGTGAATTGATGGGTGTAGCTGGAAGGAGAGATAAGGAAATAAAGATTAATATCTCTGTATAAGCTTTGATCCTGTGGCATTGTTTTGAAAATCTGCTTTATTCCTATGAGACAATTGAAAGCTGACTGTAATTACTTTCTGTTGCAGATGAGCCAACACGTTCCTTGAGTGGTCTTATCTTGAAGAATAATGTAAAAGCACATTTTCACAACTTTCCAAATGGGGTAACTGACTTCATTAAAAGTGAATGTCTGAACAACATCGGTGATTCCTCCCCCTTAATTAGAGCTACTGTAGGTAAGTTTGTTCTTAATGCTATCCTCTGCATACTGAAAATGTTACTGATATGAGTGAGAGCTGTACTAGGGACATAAAGAGTTACTAAACTCCTAAAATTTTTTCTTTCTCATAGTTGTCACAACTTCACCATGTTTCAATGATGTTTTTCATTAAAAAACATTATTTCATCATTTTCTTTTTCATAAAGATATCACACTTTAAATTCTTATTATCTTAGAAGTGATATAGCGATTCAGTTCATATTTCTTGAAGTGTAACTGAATATGTTTATTTTAATCTACTTAAATTCGTCTTACTGGCAGCTTATATGCCTAAAAACAGGAACACAGTAAAGGCCTGACTTAAGAACTATTCCAGTACCCTGATTGCATCAATGAACACTTCTGTTAGCTGATTTTCTACACTCCACCCCCTATATGCACACATATGCACATCCCTTCAGGGAATCATCATACCATGCCTAAGGCATTCACATAAAAAGCTTCTCTTAGAAAACAGTAGATAAAGTGAGGTGTACAGAGCTTCATAGTGCCAAAGAATCATGAAATGGTTTGGGTCAGAAGAGACCTTAAAAATCATCTGCTTCCAAGTGAGAAGTTTTATTTGTTACATGGATTTTTGATTTTGTAAATACCTTGTTTTGATACACATCTTTCATAAAATACGTATATTTGTATTATTTTTACTTAGTTCAAGGTAAAGTTGCTTTTCTGTCTGTTCTTTGAGAATACAATTTCCTCCAATTTTTTAGTAATTTTCCTGATCTCAAAAACTAGAAAACTCTAAAATATATATTTGAGTATTGAAAATGGGCATGGGTTCATTTCAGAAAGAAATTCAGCTTCTCTCAGTTGACTCCCCTTATGAAATAATTTACCAGTTACTGTTCCTTTAGAATCATTTGCTTTTTTTATAGGATTCCTTCTCCAGGCATTCAGGTTATGGACTGAAGACTAGAGAAAATTACTAATTTCTTAGCATTTTCCTGCTGTCTTGTCAGTTGTCAAGCTGCTTTACTAAAATTTTATTAATGTCCAATATTCTAATGAGAGTAGAAACAAGCTTTTGAGTGGCAGGTACTCTTTGAATTCCGGGTTGTAGAAGAGTCATGCTTACTTCTTTGTTCATAGGAGTTTACAGTGGAGTACAATGGAGCTAACTAAGGAATATATTCCAGCTCCATTTGGTTTGCTGTCTTAGTGTTGTTTGGTGATGGTCTATGGGATGTTCTTTTGAGGGATGTGGGGGTTGTTTTCAAGCAGTTACTCTCTAATTTTTCCTGATAGGAAATGCTTGTGGATTAGTAGCTCAATTATTTTTCAGCTTTAAGTGATCCTTGCAGGGCTTATTCAGGATGTATGAACTCTGAAAATGAGTAGCGGCTGATGAACTGCATGCTTCCATAAGTGTTGCTGTTTCACATGTTTCACATGTTTGGCAGCCTGCTGTTTGAATTATTGGATCCTTGTAGCTCTCTGACACTGGTCCGGTACCCACTGGTTTCTTGGTACTAGAGAGGTATAAAGATATTACTGCCTACCTAGACTGCCTTTAGCATGAGCTGGCACATTCAGATCAGAGCTGCTGTTTCTGATGAGTACGTGTTTTTGCAGTGCAAGCACTATCAATTTAATGAGCCAATTGCAATTAACAGCTCAAGAATTCTGAGAGCAAAATGAGCAACTACATCAAAATGGCATCAGAGAAGATTTAATGTACTATTCACTCTCCTTTGTGGTCTCTAGCATCTAGTGCTTATCAGACAAAAGCTGATACCTTTTGGCCAAGGTGGAAACAAGCTGATTAATCCCATCTTCAGAAGTTACCTTGCTGAGGAGAATAAGCACATGACTTGTGACCAAATGATAACTACACATTGTTTTATCCTTACTTAGTTTATCCTTATTCTAATCCCCAAATAAGTAACAGAATATATCTTCTCTGTACTGTTAACCAGAGGTACAGGTTTTAAAACCCCATGTGGTAATCTTGAAATATAGATTCAAGTTTAGGCTGCATTTGTTGAGGACCCACAAATCTACCAGGATGTAAATACCTCTCTTTAGAAAGTGTCTGCAGCCATTCTTAGAACTTTCTAGGGACTCTAGTCTGGGAGAGACCTTAGTGTAGCTACTGCTTGAAAGCAGCAGGGAAGTGTTTGAAGGTAGTGGTGGAACTGGAGAGCTTCACTGCAGGAGAAAATTGAAAGCTAATGATTGCCTTGTAAGGGGGAATTTTGTTACAAAGTTCTGCTTTTAAAAGTTAAGGAGTTCAGAAAACAGCTTCAGGAGTTACAGAAGCAAAATACCGTACAGAAAGTTCATAATGACAAATACAGTCTGAGTTGCATGCCAGACTGTTTTGTCCTCTTCTGAAACCACTTCTAGAACCTTGAAAAGATCCAGCATAATGCATCAAAGGAATAATGCAAAATATCTATTAGTTACTGTGCGTCCTGCCTGGAATATCCTTTGCTCTGTAGTGTTGTCCTCTATTCTTGTGTACTTAACAAGAATTTTATCTTTTTATTCCAAAGAAAAGTTATATATTGCAAGTAGATGCTTTTTCCATCACTTTTTGCTTGGGAGATTCCACGTTGTTGTAGTATCGAGTTCTGTGCTCGTACTCATTACAAGTAACTGCCAGTAGCATTAAGGATTATGCTAGCTGTTACATTTTGCATTGAAGCAAAATGGACTTACACAGTCCTAGTTAGTAAGTTGCCTTCTCTGTTAGTTAGTTTTCCCCGGGATTTCTATGTGCTGGAAACAAACACAGTTAGTGGTGCTTTGGGCTAACCTCTGTCTGTTTGCTGGCTCTCACAGCTCCTTACTGGATGACCTACCAGAGTGTTTAAGCTCTTAGTAGGTATCTTGGTCTTAGAATGTGTCCTTAATGTTTTGTGTAAACACAGTAAAGTTCTGAACACATAATTTATCACTGCATTGTAAGTTTATTGAATTCCCACATTCATGCTTTTGTATCATAGTAAAAAAGACGTCACTTGGGGTGTATTTATTAAAGGTCCAGATTTGAACAGTGTTTAGTAAACTTAGAGCCAAAGCTGCCCTGCTCTGTTATTAATTATAAATGATACAGATATATAAATGTTATAAATTATAATTTCCTTAAATGAAATTACTTGGTGCTTGATTTCTAATGTTTGATCCCTTGGTGGCAACAGGAAGTAGCCACCCACCTTTGCTGTTCAAAGCCCTTCAAATAACATTTGCAATTAAATGTCCTTCATCTTTTTATGCACGCCAGTCCTTAACAAAACCACAACTTTCTTAGCTCTTTAGATATGTGAGAGGAAAAAAGTAAGAAAAATTTATATGAAACAAGTGAAAGCATGTGAGATTGTCCATTCTTCTGTTTCTTTTAGGCATTCTGATAACAACCATTGCCTCAAAAGGGGAGTTACAGAATTGGCCTGAACTCTTGCCAAAGCTTTGCAGCCTGTTGGATTCTGAAGATTACAATACCTGTGAGGTAAGGGGATTTATAGAAAATAGAGGATGATCATCTGAATTTGATTATTTTTATCTTTTTTCATTCACACTATGTATATGTATAGTTATGTGTGCATGTCTGTATGTATTTATACATGCCCATGTGTTCTCCTTGGAGAACAGTGGCTCAGATTTGATACTTTTTCTTCTACATGTGGTCCATGTTCTTACTGTTCATTCAAACAAATTCATTTTCTTTGCATAAAAGCAAAATAAGATTCCAGATGGATAGTCATAGTAGCTCAGCTGAGAAGTCTCCTGAAGTTACCACTCAATGATGCCTGATCTTTGAGGCAGCATTAGCATCATTAAACTGATGCTGAATTTTCTTACATGAAAGTTGTGTTCATTCTTCTTTTAACTTAACCTGGAAAAGTGATTGATTGCTGTATCAAGGTGAAATGAACTGTTTTGTTCAGTCTATATGAAGGGAAATAAGTAAATAACAGTTCTAAACTATAAGAAAAAATACAATGCTATGACAGATGTAAAAAAATTAAGATTGTGATCACATCATTTGAATTACTTGATAGTGTCTCCATGAAAGTGTGAAACAGTTTGTATAAAGTGAACCTCAGTGATTACTAATGATCCAAGATGCCATGTTGTAATGTAGTGTTTTGGTGCTGCTTTCTCTTGGAAAAAAACCCTCACATTTGAAAGGGAAACTCAAATTGACCATCATCTCTCTTTTGCCCCGCAGTGAATTATGAAAGGAAATACAATTATAATGCAATTAATTCGGATACTTCTGCCTCATTTTACTTAATTCTCAAATAAGAATTAGCTTTTAAATGTTTTTTGCAATATAATTGGATAGATGAGCATCAAATCAAACTAAAATTACCACTTATTCATTGCTGACTGTCCCAGTTTGAGAGCTGACAGATGGCTCAGATGCTGGTTTAAATAAAATGCCTTTAAGAATATTTCAGTTTAATCTTAGTTAGTTAGCTTCATTTATAGTATTAACTAGCTACCTTTGCTGTGTTGTGCTGAAATTACCCATTTTGTACGAAGGCTGAAGTTCTGGTTTTTTCAGAATGCGAAAGAAGATATTTATATGTTTATTCATTTTTAAACAGGGCGCTTTTGGCGCTCTTCAGAAGATATGTGAAGATTCCGCTGAAATTTTGGATAGTGATGTATTGGACCGGCCACTCAATATCATGATACCTAAATTCTTGCAGTTCTTCAAGCACAGCAGTCCGAAAATACGGTAGGTATATGAGTTGTACTTAGTTACCTGTTAAAATTTTACTTCTATTATTTTGTAGATCTGTTTAAAACCTGCTTAGCTTTTTTAAATGATCCTGCAGAGACTCACAGAGATTCCATGCATCAGTAATTTTCGTCTTTATCTTCGTAGTTAATACAAGAATCTGACCTTTTCGTACAGTCAGTAATGATTCTGAGAATCAAATAGTTTAAGTTTTTGTATGTTACTACAAAAAGTTAAGTGCTGTGCTTAGAACTTAATGTTCTGATTACGAATAACAATATTACATTCCTTTTGTAATGGCTTCAGCAATGGAAGAGAGAAAATTCTTTTGCTGACAAATGTTACTGAGTTCTGACAGAAAAAGAAATTTTGCATTTAACTGAACTTTCAGCTGAATCAAATTAAATGGGTTCATCATCCCTTCACTGTGAAACTGTATTAATCTCTCCAAAGTAACAATATAAAAGAAAATTTCCAGAATTAAATTATTTGCTGGTATTCATTACAAAAACAAGTAGCTTTTACCCTGAATTGAGCCAGCAGAGTGTCCCTGCCTCAAAGAAGGCTAACAGTATCCTGGGCTTGAATATTGCCAACTGGTTTAATGGAGGTGATCCTTCCCTTCACCTTCCAGGTGATGCCACACCTGAAGTACTGTGTCCGGTTCTGGACTGTTCAGTACAAGAGAGGCATGGGTATATTGGAAAGACTCCAGCAAAGGGCCATATCAGGAAATGACAAGGGAGTTGGGACTCATCAACATATGTAAATACTTGAAGAGCGTGAGAAAAGAAAATGTCCAGGCTCTTACCAGTGGTGCCCAGTGACAGAACTAGAGGCAGTGGCCACAAACAGAAACTCAGAATGTTCCCTCTGAATATCAGTAAATATCTTTTTTACTGTGAGAATGACCAAGCACTGCACAGGTTGCCCAGAGAGGTGATGGAGTCTCCATCCTTGGAGATACTCAGTAGCCAGCTGGTTGTGGTCCTGGGCAACTGGCTGTAGGCAGCCCTGCTTGAGCACAGGCATCAACCAGATGACTTCCAGAGGTGCTTTCCGACCTCCACAGTTCTATGATTCTTCATGGTTGTGTGAAATGTGTTTTATCTTCCATTTGAAAATTATATTTGACAGCTTTAAGTTGGCAAGTCTTTATTGCCAAGAATAGTAGATAGTGAAGACTACGATGAATATTATAACTCATGATTGGATTCTAATACAGTTTAGAAAATCATCTGTAGAAGAAGTTCGCTAAGAAAATCATGTAATGAAGTGTATCTGAGAAGATCACAATCCTAATACACTCAAAAAGAATATACATACTGTTCAGAACAGATATGCCAGCTGTAGTCATCCTACCCTATTCACTGCATACTTTTATTTTAAATTTTTTAAAGTATTTATTA
>VYZQ01037949.1:0-13640 GCA_013400655.1 Mystacornis crossleyi
AATTCGATTCCTCCGTGTCCCGCCGTCCCTGCACTCACATCGCCCGGGGCAGGGGCGTGCTCGCCCCGTCTGTGGGGCGAGGCAGGGCCGGGGTGTGCGCAGTGTCCCCCCAGCGAGGGGAGGACCCCGCTGTTTGTTACCTGCGGACGGAAGCGCGGTGGGGTTTATTTATGTTTCCCGGAGGATGTTTCTTTCTGTGTCCGGAAAGCCGCGGTGGAGTGGCGGGGGCTGGTGCCCATTGCCTGGAGCGGGGAGAAGGTCAGGGAGTCCTCTCCTAGTGCTGCCTTTGCCGCACTGTGGTACGGCTAAAATGCAGTAGCTTTGGTTTCCAGGGTGTTGCTTCAGAATCTGTCAGCCTGAGTGGTAACTTTGGGACCAAGAGGAATGTAGCCTCGGACGTCTTCAGCATTATGGGTTGGACTTTCTCTTACTGATGTCTGTTCTTTTTCATTTCTCCCTGTTGTTGACACAATGCTCTCGGATGTTCCGCAGTCCTCTCGTACATAGCTGGCAGACTGGATGCCTGAGAGATCCCTCCAAGGATCTGCTCCCTTGCCTGTTTTCCCATGCCCCGTGCTGGCATGCAGGAATCAAGGAAAAAACCCCAGCCCTATTGTAATTTTTGTTGATGGTGCTAAACTGCTGCCACTTCAAGAAGATCCATGTAGTGAGGGAAGGGGGCAGTTGCTTGAATCAGGAGTGGTTAGAAGTGTGATCTATGCATTCTGATACTCCTGATGGTAACATTTAAAGTGAATCAGGCTTTTCAGACTAGAAAATAGGCAGTAAAGTCATCCCTTTCCCCATCTGAGAATAATTTGTTATTCTGTCTCTACCTGCGTAGGCTTAATTGTGATATTAGTATTCAGCATCTCTTTTGGCTGGGTCTGCAACACCTGCCTTTCGGTAACTTCTGTTAGAATAAGAAATGCTGAAAATTCCTTCCTGCTAAAAGTTTTACTTGGCTCCTGGTGTTCTTGCCATCTTTCTAGGTATCAGCATGTCTCTTTCTGGCTCCCAGTGATCCTCTGAGCTGTTCATTGCTTCTTAGATACTGTTTACTGAGCTTTTACATGTCCCTCTGTGAATTTAGTCCCCTCTTTTTTGCTGATAATCTGTGTTTCATTTCAGGGAAGCTGTTCCCATGGCTTGTGGGGAGTGCAACGCTTCAGCACTCACTTGGGATGCAGTACGTAGGAATATCAGCCACTTCCAGCACAGAGAACTGACGTGCAGATAGCAGAACCCTGCTGCAAGGTGAGGGCTCTGGGCCAGCTCTGAGTGGTCAAGCCAAAAAAAAATCCCCAAACCCCACGGTCCTGCTTAAACATGGATGCAAAACACAGCACATGAGCTAATTGATATGGAGGAAGAGTGATTGGTCAGAGGGTGATATGGGGAGAGTGGTGGTATTTAATTGTGGTGGTGTTAATTAAATTCCGGGAGCCCTTTGCCAGCTTGACGATGACAAAGGAACTGAGCCTTGTCCAAAGTAGAATAGAACTGTATATAGTCACCCATAAAACTAACCCCTGGCCACATAAACCCTGATTTCTCACTGCACTTAACAGTAAATACAGAGGCTGCCCAGTAAATACTTTGATGACTGCCTAAAGGGAGTGCAGCTGAGAAATAGGAAGAGCTGTTGGGTTTGGTGAGTGCCCTCCCTTTCCCGTGGGGTGATGTTTATCCTCCTGTATAGGCATCTCCAGGCAGCTTTTCCCAGTGCACTCATCAGTCACCTGTGTGGGTGTCTGTGTTAGGCAATGACAGAAACTAGTTGCAGGACTCTCCCAGCTTCCTTGGTTCTGCACGGGGACAGTGATTAGAGGGATTGATTTTTTCTGTGCCCAGCTTCATGATGGGAAATTCTGTCCGGCTTGGCCGTGTTCTGAGCAGGGATGTGCAGTGTGTTGATTCCAGAACAGAAAAAAACCCTAAGGATTATCTGGTGTTCTGGCAGTTGGCTGACTTTTATTTTTTTTTAACTGATCTTGTCATGGTACTTGGAAACCCTTTTAATTCTTGTAGGTCAAAGACAATGTGCATAAATATTTCCCTGAAGCATGCCAGAAGCCATGTGTTAAAAGCTAATGTTGCCATGCTTGAGATGGGAGTGCCTGAAGCCTTCCAGTGGTGACTTTCTGAAGCTGGTTACATTCTAGTAACTGCTGTAGGCAGTCAGAGAGATGGTCTGTGGTTTGGGGTTCCCTGATGCTATTTTTAAAAAATTTTAAATAAGCATTGGAAGTCACATGTATCAAATTATTGCTCTATGATTAGAGCAGACATTTTAGAAGCCTTCATGTGCTTCTCCCACATGCTAAAGAAGGATTTTGTTCAATAGAGTAATTTGGAAGCAAGCTTTTTAGTGTTGAATTGAGCTTAACTGGTATCTCAGAAAACAGAGGTGCACTGTCTGGTGAGTGGTGCTGGAGAAGGATTTTTTAGGATTTTTGTGTGAGGCTCATTAAGGTGAGGAGTGGTGTGCATAGTTACTGTTTTGGTAATGGTTAAAATTCAAAGTCTTCAGCTGCAGCGTGGTGAGCCTCCTTTATGCATTTTTACTGGTGTTTTCAAACCCAGCCTCAGTTTAGGATATGCACACTAATATGGAACAGGCATTCAGCAGTCTGCATGTTTTGAAGAGTGTATCTTGAATGCTTCCAAGCAACTTTTTCCTTTAACAGCTGATGTGGTGCATATGTCTTGTATTGCAACTGGAAATCCAGTTCCTATAGCTGGGTTATATCTGCCCTTCCTGCTGCTGTGAAACTGCTTTTGAAACTAAAAGCTAATCAGTCCTGACCGCCCCGCTGAGGTAACAGTGCTGCCTTCACTTTGTGTACCAAACATTGTTAACATCTGCTATAAAATTACCTTGACAATTCACAAAGCTCCTCTGGTCACTGCTGCTCCTGTAGCTTCAGCCTACTTTCTGTGCACAGTAAAGGTGTGTGCTGGACTAGTTAACAGGTTCTCCTTTAGAGCTGTGGTTTTATCAGGCCTTGATGATAAGGGTGAGGTAGTCTGTTCTTTATTAATTAATACAGTCAGAAAATGTTCTAAGCTGAAAGTCACAGTCACAGTTTTGGAGCTGGTGGTCCTGAGGGCAAGGCTTGTAGGGTGTAGGGAACATACGAAGAGGTACTCGGTCCTCTTTTCTCAGACTGGGGCAAAATATTCATGTGCTAATAGTTGATGTCTTAATTGTCTTGCATTGCTCTTGTCTGTGTCGTCTTTCATCCTGACTGGCTCATCTCATGGAGCTTGAAAATAGCTGTGGCAACACCCATGGATTTGTGCATGTTGAGACAGTCTGTCAACAGTGAATTAACTTATCCTTGCTTTTACTCACTTTGAATTTAGTGTTGATTTCTTATCTGTTGTTATGCCAAAACTCTGCTCTGTCTACCCTTCCCTCTGAGAACGGCTGGTTCCTCCAGCTCTTGGTGCTGGATTTAAGTACTGAAGAACCCTCTCCTGCATCTCGTGAGGTGCTTGGAGCTGTTTTGGTTTTCTTGTGTAGTTACTAACAGAATTAATTCAATCACTTGTATTAGGCAGCACAAGGGAGTGCTTCATTGTGTCCTGTTGGAAGAAGCCAGTTGTACTTTTCCAAGACAGCTCCAATGCCCTGTCCTTGAAGCATCTTTGTTGTGGCAAAGAGAAAATTAATTTTGGATAGGAAGCCTGTGGCCATGTACATTCATAATTTATAAGCTGACACAGCCATCTTGCTCTGGTTTACATCAGTGTTGCAAGTCATCTGATGGCACTTAAATTTACAGCACCAGCACACAGTCCCTGCCCCAAGTGTCAGTGATTCTGGTAACTGCAGACTGTGCTCAGGGGCAGAACAGTGTCAGGAGGCAGAAAATGTGGCAGGCCAAGCCAAGTCCAGCATGGGTTGTTCTGTTGGTGCAGCTGTTCTTCCCTGTACTTGTCAGGACACGCGTGGTTGTGTGATGGTAAACAGGAGCTGTTGCCCCAGACTGTTAAGACTGACAGTCTTGCGTCTGACAGGAAGAGTCAACTAATGGGTAATTGTAAAGATGATAAAATACTACCCATAGTATAGGTGGATGATTCTTTTTAATGAACTTCAGTAAAGACAGTGCGACGCAGTGGGTTCACTTCACCCTGCTGGGTCTTGTGGCTTGGGTGGGGCTGAATGTTGTGAGAATCACCTTATCCTGCTCTGTGTTGGGTTCACTGCGTGTTCCACTGAGAGAGGAGTGTAAGTTCTGGCAGCTGCTGTTCCTCCACTCTGCTTGTCTAAATCATAAAGGACCCTTTTAACTTGACAAAGAATCATAGAGTGGTTTGGGTTGGAAAGGACCTTAAAGATCATCTAGTGATCGTGTTCACTTCTCTGCCTCAGAAGATGTTTTGTCCCACAGGAGGGATTTAGCTTTTTAAAGCAGAAGGGGCCTGATGTAGGGCTAACAGTTATTTAGGGCTTTGGCATCTGGCTTCACTGCTGTTTTGTTCTAAACAGCAAAGGACAAAACAACCTGAGTTGTTCCATCTCATGTCTTGGGCTTTTCCAGTTGATCACGTGGCTGTCCTTGAGCTTGGAAGGTTTTCTGAGGGGTGCCTGAAAGCAGCTCTGTTTTCAACCTCCTTTTTTTCCCCCTCTCTTAATTCTGGACCTAATAAACATGGGGGAGGAGACACATAAATTCCCAGTCCCGTTTCTGGCCAGTAAGCTCTTGCATTTCCTGATTTTTGAACAAAGAGCTCTGTGTCATGTCCTTCTTTAGGATTTCAGGTGGCAGCATGCTGAGGAGGGAAGCTCTGCTCTGTTGAAAACTTACTGTAACGTGTTGTAGCTCGTCAATAATCAGGGCTGTTGTCTCGAAAGCATCAAGGCTTTTATTTCCTTTATCCACCTCTGATGCTGTCAGCACCTGAACAACTCCCTCTTTCTCTGGGCTTCTGAGAGGTAAGAAATTCTGTCAGCAGGGTTTGACTTGTGCTTTGCAGTCCACAATCTTAAAATGAAATCAACTGATAGTTAAAAATATGTGTAGAGGAAACTAAAGGGTTGCAAGATTCAACATAAAATTCATTCACGTTTACTTACCCAGAACTGTTTTATGAGACTGATTTCACTTGAAGGCTGCATGTGACTAAAGGTGAGGATTTTCTTCAAATCTGGGAAGTCTGTGCATTCTTGTGTGTGTCCTGAGGTTGTACATGTAAGTGCTCTTTGGCCACTAGCTTTGTTAGTAACAGAATGACCAACAGAAAAGAGGAGGAAAGAGGAGGCTGGCTAAAGTATTCAGCAATGATGAGTCAAGCTGACAAACTGGCCAGTGAAACAGAACAGTGATGTTGTTTGTGTTCACCCTGGCCCGAGCTGGATGTGCTGGCCAACAGCTGCAGGCAGGAATTTGAAGCACTGTTCAGCTAGGTGTCTGTTGATAATAGGTCAGTCTTCAGTTTTTAGATTAAATGGCTCTGGATAGAGGAATTGTCCAAATCAGAGAATAGTTACTCTGTTAATACCTGTGGTTTGTGGGAAGCATTCATGCTCTCAGCTCTGTCATCCTTGCTGCTCTTAGGATGTCTGTTAGCTAGATGTGTTTAATCTTGTTTCTGACTGGTTTTACTGTGTAGGTGTGGTTTGCTCAGAATGTCCCTGTTATTCCAACACGAGTGATTATATTTCTGCTCCAGGTGTGTCTGGTGAAACATAGCATTAGTACTTGGTGATGCTTATGGTTGGCTGAAGGCTGGGTAGGTTTGGCAGGCTGGTTATATAAGTCTGAAACTGCTGTTCCTTCTCCTGGATCAGCCTGTTCAGCGTTAGTGGCGAGGCTGTAGGTTTGTGCCCAGCAGGCTGAGGGCAGGGATGGTCCCTGGTGGGATGCAAACCTGGGTCCAGGTGAATTTGCAGGCCCTGAAGAGGTATGTAGTAGCCAAACATGGAATGTGTAAATATTTCAGGAGCATAGCTGTAGGAGAGGTTTCGCTGATGAAGGATGTTGGACTCCAGGCTGCTCTCCAAAATGCTCTTTATTGCATCGAGGGTCGTGGGTACAGAGAGCAAGCCTCTAGCTGCCAGCCACAGCGAGAGGCCTGAAGCCGAATTCTGTTTGGATTACAAGACATTTTATACTTTTCTTTCTGCTGAGTATCTTAATACATGATAATCAAATTAGTACACACAATACCTATACATTTGCTTATAACTATTATTATTACCATACGATAGTTATTATCTAGTCATGAAGGAAAGTTACAAATTAAGCATGAAGTTGATTTTCAGTTTTCTTGAAGTGGTAAATTCTTGGATCTTTGTTCTGTTTGCTATATCACATCTTGTTAGCTTGTGGTATTTTTCTATTTGGTAGAAACATGGTCTTTATTTATGTTCTTCTTGAAATCCGTTTACTTGGGAGATAACATGCTTTCTGTTTGTAGTCAAATAGATCCTTTGTTTTAATCACAAAACCTTCTTCCAACTTATTTCCAACCTTTGCTCTCTCAGTTTACTGAGGACCCCTGGTTCAGCAAAACTCCATATCAAAGCTTGCTTTCATCTCTCTTCCATTCTCAGTTTCCACATTCAGAAATCTCTCTGCCAGACCTACATATCTATCATCCTCCCCAACACATAGTTATCTATGCTGGATTGATCCTGTTGTATGCTTTAGCATACAGATATTTTACTGAACAATCTCAGATGTTCCTGCTCTAAACTGTCCTGAGGTGGTTCCATGTAAGATATAGAAAAGCTCAAAGTCGTGTTGCTTGATGTAGCTGTAACCATCCAATGTAAAGTAATTTCTGAGGAGGCAGGGGCTGAGGGACTGCACAGGGACTCTGTGGTAGCAAGGAAAGCTCTGTGGAATGCAAAACTTGAAAACATCTTTGAGACAGCCACTTGTAAGATTTCCCCCTCCCACTCCCCCCCAAAGCCTGTCTATTTAATTTTACCCTTGGAAAACTTACTTTCTTATGTGTCTGATAAGTTGGCAGGAGTTTAGACAGAGACATTTTGACATATCAGCTTATGCAAGTTCAGTGAAGTCAACTTGTCCTTAAAAGTGCCCTTTGACAATCTTGGTATTGATGACTTCCACGTGGCAGAGGTAACTACAGTGCAAGTGAATTGCCTGTTCCTGAGCTCCAGCTGGAAGGTTCTGCAATTTGAAGTATATATGAAGGATCTTGGATCCTTCTTCACCAACACTGCTCTGATACTGAACTTCTTTTTCCATAGCTGCTCCTGTCCATAAACTCAGTCACTCAGTTCAGGTGTTCTGTGCTCAGCCCTCGGTGAGGCTGTGTGATAGAAGTGACTTGGCAAATAAAGCTTCTCCACAGTGAACACTTCGCTACTGACAAAGCGTCCTGGAATCCAACTCTTAAAAAGTGCAGAAGCTTGAAATCTCCCATCTGCTGGTCCTGTGGACCTTGGTCTGCTCTTGGTCACAAGGGAAGTAATTTCATTTCTGGCCAGCTCTCTTCATGCAAGGATTGCTCCCAGTCCTCTGCCAGATTAACACTCTCCATGTAAATCCCTCTGTTCTACTGCCTGTGTTGGGAGAGTCGATGTTCCAGCTACCTGCATGTTTTCTTCCTGTAGAGTGGTGGAAATCCCAGTCCTTGTGGGAAGAATCCTTCTGTGCATGGGAGGATCCAGTGACAGAGATGACCAGTGAGAATTTGACTTTTAGTCTGCTGTTGTCATCCACCCCAGCAGCAAAACTGCTCTAATCCAGCATGGAGAATGTTGCAACAAGAATTGTGTTCTAAAATGATTACAAGATGGAGTTCACAAAATAAAGATGACATTTGATGACAAGATATATCTCCTGATGTACAAACATCAGGAATTAGAATTGGATTGCCTGCATAGGGAATCTGGGTGAGGAGGGTTGTGACTTTCCCCATTACTTTCTCAAGTTTTTGCTGGGTACCTTTCCCTATTACTGCAGATGCTGGGAATAAGGTTAGATAAGACATAGCCAATTCCAGCTCCTGCAGAGGTGGCCCCTAGTTTTATTGCTCCTCTTTGGGACTTGAATGGGGTCTCCACTGCTGCCAGAAGTAAGAATTTGCTGTGAATGTTCTTTTCTTCCTCTAGTGCCCCTGTCATTGTTCCTGGAAGGCAGGAGACTTCCTGCTCCACCCTGTTAATTGCTGACACTGAACTGTAATAGATTCTCATGGGATGCTCATGATTTTTTTTTCAGCTGTCGTGTAAGTGCACAGTGTAAAGGGGGATTTCCTACCCCATGTAACTGGTAAGCAGAATTAGGGAGCCAGCTGTGCTAATTTCTTTTTGGTTTCCTTCCTGTGTATCCTGAGCTACAAATCAAAGTGGGTACAAGGTTCATTTCTTGTGAGAAAAAATTAGGCATTTTCTGGATTGAGCAAAACGAGTAAACCCAGCACTTACAACTCTAGTGTGCGAATGTCACGAGACCCTAATTCCTGAAAAGAGATCGTTCCAGTTTCCTAAGCCTACTATGAAGGGTCTGATATTTCCTACAAGTTTCTCTACCAAGAGGGATGAAGGAGGAAGCAGGAAAAGGATCTTTGAGGACAAGTGGTATCTAGACAAGAGGAAAGAGATAAACATTTTTTTCCCCCTTGATATGGAGTAGAAGGAGTAAGTTCTTTCATGAATAGCTGTTTAACTGCTGGATTCATTTCAGCTGTTCTGGTGTGTAGAGAGAGCTTCTGTACCCTGCTTTATCCTGGAATTACTATTTCTGTAGTATGCACAGACAGCTCTTCCCAAGTGTCTCGCACATGGGCTCTCTCCTCCCTGAGGCAGATGTATTCCGAGGAGGAGCTGAAATGCCTTGCCTAGGGCTTGCAGCAAGGTAGTCACAGAGCTGGGAGGGAGGCTCTGAACACCTTGTCAGTCTTCTCTGGCTGCTCGTGTGCTGTGCAGAAGAGGTTCAGCTTTGTCTGCTCCCTCCCCTGTGGATCTGCAATACTCCTGCCCTGTTCAGTGCAGTTCCTTCTGCAGAGGTGTGTCAGCCACTTCTCAGGGGCTCTGCAGTCCTACAGGACATTTTTGTCCTCTGACAGTGCTTTAGATGGCTGCTTTCATCCCTTGTTTGTGACTTTACTGGTTGATCATTAATAGTTTTGCTGTTCCTTGTTTTACCGAATTTCTAGAACAAGTAATGCCACTTTGTCTCTCCAAATTACCCACTCAAAAAAAAAAAGTGACATTTGCCCAGTCTGTCTTTTGTGATGGCCTAATGTAGTGTTGGACCTGGATGGGCAGAAGGAAAAGCATTACTTCAGGAATGATTTTCATCTATCAATCTACCACCTGTAGTTGCTTGAAACCTTCCCAAGTAGCACTGAGCCAAAGCTGTCATTAGACCATTTATTGTTGTAAACAGCAAACCAAAGAATAGAGTTCTGTATTTAGCATCTCTAGGGACTTGCCCCATTTTTGAGTTCATGTTAGGAATGGCTTTCTTTGCAGTTCAGTGATGGAAGTTCATTTTAAATAAAAACTTGAATTCTACCAAAGCAGGTGGTGTGGGCATCCCCCTTGTCACAGAAACCTTTGTCCCAGCCAGTGATATTGAGCTTTCAGCCCCCCAGGACTTGCTGGACTGTCTGTACAAATGAAGTCTTATGGCTTGGGGTAACACGACTGAATTTTTGTTTTCTCCTTTATAGTTGAATTGTGTGAGTTTTGAAATGACTGACAGATTAGTGCTTGTCCTGCTCCTGACCTTTGCTAGAAGGATGCTGTGGTATTACTGCTTTTTCACCATCATTAGAATGAATTACAGTGACTTCATGTTCTTCCGTGTTACCTGTCAAATAGGGGAATTTTGTGAGCTCCGTTATCCATGGATCAGTTAGGCTTCGGGGCTTTCTACAGCTTGTTGAAGAGCATGCTCACAGTTTCATCTGGAAGTCTGAAGGACAGAACAAGCATTGCCATCAGGCCTGTGCTTCCCAGAACCTTTTGGTTTCCTTTGTGACACTTAAATCCCAGCTGAGATGAACTATAGGTGGGAGTGGTTGGTCAGAGAAGCAAATTCTTCTAAGTATGTTTCCCCCTTCCTCTGTTTCTGAAGTAAGGCAACAAACCCAGCTGCTACAGCATTTCAGTAGTGAATTTATCAGAAGGCAAGTAGCTAATCTTTCCTTGGAGAATTAACACAAAGGAAGGAAGCCAGAATTACTTACTTGGAAAAGTCATCATATTGAGCAATGTTTGTTCTCTTTTCCAGCTTGCTTTATGAATGTCATAATGAGTGGCATCAATGAAGTGGTTATGGGAAATACAACTGTATTATATGTAGATCTTTTTTCTTGCCCCTTCAATCTGAGGACCAGCCATATGCAGAATTTTTATGCAGAAGCAATAACAAACCAATGATAAATATGCTCTGTGTGTAGCTTTTATCACTTCTAACAGTGCTGGCAAACTGTCATCCCTGAAATAAAATCCCTAGATAAAACAGTAAATTTGCAAATACTGCTCTGGTTAGGGGAGTTAAGTCTGCCCTGTGAGCTTTCTTTAAGTGTCTTGCCCCACAGACTGTAAGTACCAGTTCTGAGGTTTTGTGACGGTTTGTCTGTCAGGGAAGGCTGAACAAACTTCACCACCTGGACTGTAAGTAAATGACTCACAGGCAACCTCAGTCATTTGTCTCACAATTACCTGAAATTGCATCTCAGCTAATTCCAGTCTTGCAATACCAGCACTTAACATGTGTTTTCTCATGCCCTCTTGAAGAGCATAACAAAACCCTCTAAGCTGTTTCTGGTTTGCTTCCAGGTGAATCATGATTCCAGTCACCGAGCTGCGCTACTTTGCTGATACTCAGCCAGCCTATCGCATCCTGAAGCCGTGGTGGGACGTCTTCACGGATTACATTTCCATAGTGATGCTGATGATCGCCGTGTTCGGAGGGACCCTTCAGGTCACCCAGGACAAAATGATTTGTTTGCCCTGTAAATGGGTTACCAAAGACTCTTGCAATGACTCTGTCAGGGGATGGACAGCGGCAGCCCCGGAGCGTACCTACTACAACGCTAGTCTTGTTCCCTCTGCGGATTTGGGGCCTACAGGGATCCGATACGACCTGGACCGGCACCAGTACAACTATGTGGATGCGGTGTGTTACGAGAACCGCCTTCACTGGTTTGCCAAGTATTTTCCTTATCTAGTGCTGCTCCATACCCTCATCTTTCTGGCTTGTAGCAACTTCTGGTTCAAGTTCCCAAGGACCAGCTCCAAGCTGGAGCATTTTGTGTCTATTTTGCTTAAGTGTTTTGACTCTCCATGGACAACGAGAGCACTGTCTGAGACAGTGGTGGAAGAGAGTGATACCAAACCAGCATTTGGAAAAATGAATGGCTCCATGGACAAGAAATCCTCCACGGTCAGTGAGGATGTGGAAGCCACTGTTCCCATGCTGCAGAGAACAAAGTCTCGAATTGAGCAAGGGATTGTGGACAGGTCTGAGACTGGTGTCTTGGACAAAAAGGAAGGTGAGCAGGCCAAAGCACTCTTTGAGAAAGTGAAAAAGTTCCGTACTCATGTGGAAGAAGGAGACATAGTTTATCGCCTGTACATGAGACAGACCATAATCAAAGTAATCAAGTTCATTCTGATCATTTGCTATACTGTGTACTATGTCAACAACATAACATTTGATGTGGACTGTAAAGTGGACATTGAGAGCTTGACTGGCTACAGAATGTATCGCTGTGCTCATCCTTTGGCCACTCTCTTCAAAATCTTGGCTTCTTTCTACATCAGTCTGGTGATATTCTATGGTTTGATCTGCATGTACACGCTGTGGTGGATGTTGAGGCGGTCGCTCAAGAAATACTCCTTTGAGTCCATCCGGGAGGAGAGCAGTTACAGTGACATTCCTGATGTGAAAAATGACTTTGCTTTCATGCTCCATCTGATCGATCAGTACGACCCCCTCTACTCCAAGCGCTTTGCTGTCTTTCTGTCAGAGGTGAGTGAGAACAAATTGCGGCAGCTGAACCTCAACAATGAGTGGACTTTGGAGAAACTACGCCAGAGGATCACCAAAAACTCTCAGGATAAGCTGGAATTGCATCTTTTCATGTTGAGTGGCATTCCTGACACAGTCTTTGACCTCATTGAGTTGGAGGTCTTGAAGCTCGAGCTTATCCCTGATGTCACGATTCCCCCCAGCATTGCTCAGCTCACCAGCCTTAAGGAACTGTGGCTCTACCACACAGCTGCCAAAATTGAGGCCCCAGCCCTTGCCTTCTTGAGGGAGAATTTGAAATCTCTCCACATCAAGTTCACAGACATTAAGGAGATTCCTCTTTGGATTTATAGCCTGAAGACACTAGAGGAGCTTCACCTGACAGGGAATTTGAGCGCTGAAAACAACCGGTACATTGTGATAGATGGACTGAGGGAGCTGAAGAGGCTGAAGGTGTTGAGGATGAAGAGTAACCTCACCAAACTGCCGCAGGTGGTGACAGATGTTGGGGTGCATCTTCAGAAGCTTTCCATCAACAATGAGGGCACCAAGCTCATTGTCCTCAACAGCCTTAAGAAGATGGTCAACCTGACAGAGCTGGAGCTGATCCGGTGTGACTTGGAACGCATTCCTCACTCTATCTTTAGCCTCCACAATCTGCAGGAAATAGACCTGAAGGACAACAACCTAAAGACCATTGAGGAAATCATCAGCTTCCAGCACTTACATCGTCTCACTTGCCTTAAATTGTGGTACAACCACATTGCCTACATCCCCATGCAGATAGGCAACCTGACCAACTTAGAACGCCTTTACCTGAACCGTAACAAGATAGAAAAGATCCCTACCCAGCTCTTCTATTGCCGAAAACTTCGGTACTTGGATCTCAGCCACAACAACTTAACTTTCATACCACCAGATGTTGGACTTCTTCAAAACCTGCAGAATCTGGCTGTGACAGCCAACAGGGTAAGTGAGCAAAGGGCTGAGTTGCTGTGTGAGGAAATAGCGCTGGCACTTCTGTTATCTGTGTGATTAAACATGCTACAACGGTCTGTGGATGTGACTGGCACTGCTTTTGTATCGCTCTGAGGGGTTTATCTAAGGCAAAACATTGCAGATAGCTCCAGGGCAAGCCTGTCTTCCAAGAGCCCTTATTCTGTTGCATTTGCTCTCTTAACAGTGAGACTGCTTCCAAGTGCCACTTGGAGGCTGTTTAGATACTGCAAGTCAATTGTTTCTCTGCAGTTGGAAGAATGTAGTCTCTAGATCGACATCGATTTTGGGCTTAAAATGGAGATCTGAGAAACTGTAGTCTTAATCTAAAACTATGTGCTTAAACCTGTCTACTTCAGACACATACATACACTATGGGAGCAGCCATGTAGGGAATGCATGTCTGTGGCTTACAGCTTTCCATAGAGTCCTTTGCATCTGCAGGGAGTACTCCATAGTTCTGTCTTGTAAATATGTGCTTTTTGTTTCAGTCTTAAGCGCAGGGCAGATTACAGAGGATGACCAAGTGTGCTCTGCTGCCTGGTTACCATAAGCTGTTTCTTGGCTTGTGTTGGAGGGTGTTTATTTGCTTAAAGCAAACTATACCGACGTCAAATTTTTTGTTCCTTAAATTTAAGACTGAGGAAACTTCATTTACCATGTCTGACA
>VYZQ01037949.1:13696-51084 GCA_013400655.1 Mystacornis crossleyi
ATGCTACAACGGTCTGTGGATGTGACTGGCACTGCTTTTGTATCGCTCTGAGGGGTTTATCTAAGGCAAAACATTGCAGATAGCTCCAGGGCAAGCCTGTCTTCCAAGAGCCCTTGTTCTGTTGCATTTGCTCTCTTAACAGTGAGACTGCTTCCAAGTGCCACTTGGAGGCTGTTTAGAAACTGCAAGTCAATTGTTTCTCTGCAGTTGGAAGAATGTAGTCTCTAGATCGACATCGATTTTGGGCTTAAAATGGAGATCTGAGAAACTGTAGTCTTAATCTAAAACTATGTGCTTAAACCTGTCTACTTCAGACACATACATACACTATGGGAGCAGCCATGTAGGGAATGCATGTCTGTGGCTTACAGCTTTCCATAGAGTCCTTTGCATCTGCAGGGAGTACTCCATAGTTCTGTCTTGTAAATATGTGCTTTTTGTTTCAGTCTTAAGCGCAGGGCAGATTACAGAGGATGACCAAGTGTGCTCTGCTGCCTGGTTACCATAAGCTGTTTCTTGGCTTGTGTTGGAGGGTGTTTATTTGCTTAAAGCAAACTATACTGATGTCAAGTTTTTTGTTCCTTTATTTAAGACTGAGGAAACTTCATTTACCATGTCTGACAAAGTTGAAGCTTTCATTCATTCTGTCTGCAAATTCCTGGGAGACTCTCTTTTTCCCTTTGAGTTTATTATCATCTAAAGTTGAAAGAGCCTCTAACATAAGGACAAATTGCAAACAGACATAATTAGGTGCTTCTGGGTTCTTCTGGGATCAAGCAGAATTGTCCTGGAGCAGTGCTAGTTTTCACTGTCATACATCGAGGTCCTTCCTGCTATTGGCAAGACCTGTTCCTGGCTGAACACTGCCAGATTGCCTGTGAGAGACACAGAGCAGCTTGAGTGTGGTTTGGCTTTTCACAGAAGTGCTCTCAAATGAAGTGTTTAGTTGCTAATGCATTTTGGTATTAGACAGGGTTCCTAAAACTCCAGCCACGTTTTGAGGTTGGTATCTGAAAGCTTGCTGTGCCTCCGCAGCATAGGGGCAGACACGGGGCAGTCGTTCAGCAGTTCCAGCTGAACAGCTGCTCACGGGGGTTTCCTGGCACTGGATGGTTGTGGATCTGTTTGTGTGGGTGGCCGAAGCTCTGGTAAACTTTGTCATATGTTATTGTTCAGAAGTCAGATAATTCTGCACCATTTGCCTTCTGGCAGCCTTCCTAGCAGAGCTTCCCAAGGGTTAATCTGCAGTGTATGCTCTGCAGTTTTGGGGTGGAGCATTTCTTGGATGAGAGGAGTTAGAGGCAGCTCCATTTTCTGCAGCACAGTGTGGCACCACCCATTTCTCTCTGGAAAAAAAACACATGCAACAGGAAGGCTGGAGCAGGCTTTGCTCCGGTGTGTTCAGAAACAAAAGGTGATGAGGAACACCAGCCTGTTTGTGTCCTCTGCAGGTACCTGGGCAAGCCAGAATTATGCTGGGGCTCTTGACAGCCTGGTTACTCCCAGCAAATGGTGACAGCAAGAAACACAAGGACTGGTAGACTGGCACTTCCCAAGGCCAGGAATTATCTCAAATGTCCTCTCGTAGCTCAGCAGTCTTTGTAAATAGAGATTTCTGGAGTTGGCTGGCACTACTGTCCCATTCTGGAAAGCAGGCTGTTATAACACATTGCTTCCTTCCTAAACCAATACTTGTCCCTCAAATAACTCTATTATTTTCAAGAGTCTGTGATCATACGTTGCTGTTTGCAAAACACTCCAGTACCAGTATGGTGATTGTTTTTTTACAAACAATGATTGCATTGAATTGTCTCTAATTGCTCTGGTTTCATCTTGGCTTTTCCTTAGACTCCTCTTCATTCAGGATGGATTACAAGCTAATTTAGCCATGAATGATATAATATGTAATTTGAGTTTTAGAAAGATCATGTTTGCTTTTAAAGGCAAATGGTAGCCTCCAAGCTGAGACTTTGTATTAAGGGTAGAATCCGGAGTTGCTGCATTTAGTTTCTAGCCTAGTGCTTGCTAAACCTTAGCCATATAAAGAAATTCTTTGGGAAGACTGAACTATTACAAGGATTTGCTAGAAATAAGCCTTGTTAAATTAGTGATTCGTGGGTACCTGAAGGTGGTGCTGGGAAAGCTAACAGCTGCTGGCTTTATTTCTGTTGTTGTATTTTGTCCCTGTAAAAAACCCGTATGACTTGGAGCCTAGAAAGTCTTTGCAACTTTTCACAGCCCTACAGAAATGAGTGAAGAAGATTCTCAGTTCTCAGGACCTGGAGATTGTACCCATGTAGCCTCTGATCATCTTACAGCCAAACGGGGAGTCCTGACTAAATCCAGTCTTTGTTCAGTATAATGTCAACTGTAGAATGGCTTCTTAAAGCAAAGGAACTAAGATCCAATGACAGAATGAAGGATTTGGGATGGAAATAAGCCAATGCAGATGGAAGCACGTGACAGTATAGGCCAGCTATGAGCAGGTTTCTGGTCCTCTAATCCTGGCCTTGGAGACAATATCTGCTTTAGCCACCATCAGTGGTGATCTCTTGTAACTAGAGCAGTGGAATCCATAAAATCGTGGTGCTGGACGCACCCAACGCAGGAAGCTCAGAAAGCAGGGACTCACTCAGGGGAGAAGTGGATGATTGAAAACAATGACTCTGTAAACCTTGGAGCTTCGTGTTGGCTTGTTGGTCACTTGTGAATGTGTCTGCGTTCGCTGGTGACTTTGCCTATGATTGGTTTCTTTTTTTCAGATCGAGAGTCTCCCACCAGAGCTGTTCCAGTGCAGGAAGCTGAGAACCTTGAACCTGGGAAACAACGTGCTGCAGTCGCTGCCCTCCCGGGTGGGGGAGCTGACGAATCTGTCACAGATAGAGCTGCGAGGGAACCGCCTGGAGTGCCTGCCTGTGGAGCTGGGAGAGTGCCCGCTGCTGAAACGCAGTGGGCTCGTGGTGGAGGAGGACCTGTTCAACACCCTGCCCTTGGAAGTCAAAGAGCGCCTGTGGAGGGCAGACAAAGAGCAAGCCTGAACCCCTAAGAAAGGGAAAAGCCTCTTATCAACTAGAAGGAAGCAAAAGGCCATTTCAGTCCCCCTTCACCCAGATGCTCCCCTTTCTCCACTCCGATGACTATCAGACTGGCCAAGGAGCCCTTGACAAACATGACTCTGAATGAGTCAGCTTCTTGCCTCAGATGCAGTATGGGGGAGGCTTGGGATCAGGATGAGGATCAAGAAAGATTAATTGGCCTCTGAGTGGGGCCTGGGGGGAATTAGAGGTGTTGCTGTTCTTCTGGACAGGAATTGGGGTGAGGTGGATGATGCTGGTGAGAAGAAATGACCTTTGAATGGAGGAGAAAATGAAAGTGGGGATTGCTGCATTGCTCCTAATAGGGCTTGTATGTGTCAGGGACTGAGGGAGTCCAGTGTCCTGCAAGCAAGGATCAGGACAAGGAAACTTCTTGAACCTCTATCTCTGTGACACCTGGTACTGCTGCCCTCTGACTCAGATTCAGTCAGTGAGGCCCCAGACTGGGGTGGGATAGGACACAGACAGCTGATTTTTATCTAGATGCTGGCATTCGGATTTGGGAGATAAACATCTCGCAGCTGCTTGAAGGCAGGATTTTTTTTTTACTAATTTTCTTTTCCCTTTGCACACTCCCCACCTTCTCCTCTGCCCTGGGAGAAGGAACCAAACTATCTGCTCCTTTAAGATTGCACTACTGTAATGGTTTCAAGTCACTTGTGTGGGTGAGTAGATCACAGCATCCTTCTCCAGCTGATGTCCTGGGGGCACTAACTGACACAATTGCAGAGCTTTCACCTGTTCTGAAATGGATGGTTATAGTGCAGGTGGGAGATCTGGATAAAAAGCAGCTGGACTGTCTATCTACTTTCTCAAAAGCATCAAGTTGCTTCAGGATCTGGCTCTTAGTTCCAAGCTACTTTTAAATTGCTGGTATTTTGTTGCATATCAAGTCAGAATGTACAACTGGCCAGTGTGTCAGGGGCTCTCATGGGGTTGGAGAGGAAATTCGGGTTTTCTCTGCACCTCTTGTCCCCCATCCTGCCTTCCCCCACAATCAAGTTGTTAAATTAAGTTGTTCAGGGCTCTGCCAGTGTTTTTCATGGATGCAGTCTAGAGAGCTGCTTGATTGTTCTCTTCTGTTGTTCCCCTCACTTTAACAGCTGTCAGTTCCTGTTGCACCTCTTGACCTAAGTAAGAGGCTAATGCCGATTGAACCTGGTGCTGGAAAAGAAACCTTGTCCTCCTGTTTCTTTCCCTTTTCATTCCCTCGGTGTTAAGGAGGAGAATGAGAATCCTCTGTGGACTGAGCTCTCCTGGCTTCGTGGAGCAGAGCAGCCTTTACTGAAACAAGTTTGACCTGTTTGGTGGTATTTGACAAAAACCCCTCAACCTTCTGGGCTGGCAGAGGTAGATAATGTGTAACAGTTACTGATAATCATGTCCTTAAGGTGGGGTGGTTAAGGTGCCTCCAGGACACAAAAGTCTGCGCTTTTCCATCGGAAGAGGAGGTGCCTGGACCTGCAGGTTCTGACTGTAACATTCTGCATCAGACCAACAGGTCAGCTCCAAGGTGCAGTGCTGCAAGCTGGGGCCTGAGAAGTTTGGAGGCCTCCTATGTGTGCCAAGGNGTGGACTGAGCTCTCCTGGCTTCGTGGAGCAGAGCAGCCTTTACTGAAACAAGTTTGACCTGTTTGGTGGTATTTGACAAAAACCCCTCAACCTTCTGGGCTGGCAGAGGTAGATAATGTGTAACAGTTACTGATAATCATGTCCTTAAGGTGGGGTGGTTAAGGTGCCTCCAGGACACAAAAGTCTGCGCTTTTCCATCAGAAGGAAGAGGAGGTGCCTGGACCTGCAGGTTCTGGCTGTAACATTCTGCATCAGACCAACAGGTCAGCTCCAAGGTGCAGTGCTGCAAGCTGGGGCCTGAGAAGTTTGGAGGCCTCCTATGTGTGCCAAGGGGGAAGCTACATCCAGCTCCAGAGTGATTCCTGACGAGCTGCCAGCGAGTGCCCTGGCTTACTGGATTGTGGTGATCCCGTGGATGTTGGGGCAATAAGGCACAGTGTGGCTCTCTTCATCAGATGTAAGATATGAAATATATATATACTAAATATGCTGAAACAATGTTAACTGGACTCTGGATTTATTGATGTTCAGATGCTTAAATAAAGCTACATTAAAATCAGGAGATCTGTTTATAAAACTGCTTTTAAGAAAAATGTAAATCTTGCTTCCCTTATTATGATGAAAAGTCCATTCATTATGAAAAGTCTAAACAGTCCAGGGTATAATATAATTAAATCTCCATCTGGGAGGCAAGGCACTGTAAAAGCTTTTCTGGCTTCTAATAGGGTTAGTGTCTTAAAATTGTGTTAGAGCTGGGGCCACAGCTGAAAGGATGGGGAAGGGCTGATGCTGATTGGATTGTGTTTGTATTTGTCCGAGCATTTTGGGTCACAGAAAGGACAGAAAGTGCTAGGTGGGTTTTGCTTCTTGAGTAAAGCAGGAATGGCTTCAGGCTTAGCTACAGAAATGCAGATTTCCAGTCAGTTCCCTGTGGTGGATATGGGGGCTGTTTGGATGGTGAAGGCAACTTTTTTCCTTAGTCTGTGCTAAAAGATAGCACTGGAGAGTAATGGCCACTGCATGGAGACCTGGACTCCGTTTGCTATTCAAGGCCACTTGGTGGCTTTTATTACACAAGTATTTTAGACTAGGCAGGAATGAAAGGGCAGAGCATCTCCTGGCAGTTTCATCTGGCTCACGAGAGCAGGGAGATTTCCCCAGGATGTCTAGATTGGAGATGAGTGCTCTGACTCTTGATTCCAGATGTGGTCTTAGTTATACAACCTGAACTTTGCACAGCTGGGTTAGAGTTGCTATAAGCAGCTCCTGGAAGTGTGCTGCAGTGCTTCCAGAAGCTTGCAAGCCTCCTGAACAGCTCTGTATCCCAGCAGGATGGGAGAACAACAGGCTGTTCGGCCAGAAGGGAGGGGCTGCCTCCAACTCCTGATCAGGTCGCAGTGCTGTGCTCCTGATGCTTCCCGAGTAGAGACTGCCCTGGGCCTGAGGTGTGCAAAGCAATTCTAAGACAGGCTGGTATTGATGGGGCATGAAAACGACAGCTTTGTGCTGCTTTTGCAACAGTCTGAGCTTAACTCTTTTGGTTGTGGCTGCTGGGGCTTGAGAGTTCCCTGTGTGGCAGAATGGGGCTGAGCAGTGTGACAAGGTTTCGTGCCAAAAACAGGTGGCACAAATCCCTTGTCACTGAGAAAGGCAGCCCTGTGTATTCCATCTGATACGTGCTGCTCGGTCTCCCTTTTGATTCCAGAGTATCAGTCTGTATGATGAGATGGAAAAAGCTTTAACATGTCCAAGGATAGGATCTAGACCACAAGTCCTGAACATGTTTATGACTGAGGACTGCTGCAAAACTCAACCCACGGCAGAGCGAGTCACTCACTTGCCAAACTTTTCTGGATTGCTCATTCTGTGAGGGATGACCTTACATCGGCAATCCTTCCTCACTTGCAACTATTCAATCCATGAATATTCTGTATTTTCCTTTAAGTTTACATCAGACTGAAGCTTAGAGGGTTTATTTCTGACACAGATCTGTGCATTCACAAAAAGCATTCAGTTCAAGCAGACGGTCACTGCCCTGGTCAGTTCTCCTGACAGGCTTTTCAAAACAGTGGCAAGCCAGATTATTTATTAGCTGCTAAACCATACAGCAACTTGAATTAAACCCACCTGTTTCCTTAATAGCACTTCTGAGCTGAACAAGTTCTTGGAGATAACAAGGATGCTCATCCCACATTAGGACTGAAGGTTAGTGACATGCACTTTACCTTTCCTGCTAAATACCCCCCAAAGTGATAAGTTGTGATTAATTATTTTGAACCAGCTGAAGGGCAAGGAATACCAAACCTATAAATGTGTAAAATTGTGCTGTACTCTGACACTATGCACTGGAATGTTAGCTGAAGTTGTTCTCTGTTTCAGACTGCTTTCTGATTTTATTATTTGATTTCCAGTTAATTCAGCACCTGGAAGTAATTTACTCTGTCAGTCTGAGTGGTTAAATAGCTGTTACAGGTATCTTTCATGATGTGCTGTTCTTTCATATTAATTGTCACTTCTTTTTAATATCCTACCTCATTTTTTATTTTTCCTTATTACTGTTTATACACTCCATTTAGCTCACTCCATTTTAATTAAAGTTCTTGGTGTTCATTACCGTAAATAGTATTAAGTGGGTTTCTGTTGCTGAACCACATGAAGTCCTCTCCTTCCTTTTTTTTTTTTCTTCCTCTTTAACAACTGATTCTAGGAATTTTGAGAACCGTAACACATCCTTTACAAAGGATGAGTTGTTCAGAAAAAAGTTTCAAATTGTATTGATTCCTAGGCTGTGACATTGTTTCCTCTCCTTACCTTTTTTCCTGCTTTAGAGTGGAACTCAGATGGTTTGAGTTCTTTGGATTTTTAACCTTTTTTTTTAGTCCTCCTTCAGGGGACGAGTAACTTCCCCCCCTCATCAACAGCTCTGCCATCTCTAGAGATCTGTTAATGTAACATCTCCCCAGAGGCACTTGCTCCCCAGAGTGTATTTGTAGCAGTGTCTGCCTGAAGCCAACTCCTCCCTTGGATTCTTCCAACGGTGGAGAGATTTCCTAACTTCCAGGGTGACTTCTCTCTGCCAGACAAAATTGTCATACTGTTCTGAAAGTCACCTAAGGTAAGGCTGTGGGGATGCAGATTTAGTAAAATTACTGCTTAAACTTCACTTTTAAATTTTTTCTTCCATTTTAACCCTACTGTTTGGCCACAGTGGATAATGTACTTTTCCCATGCATGTGCCAAAATCGAGAGTTTTGTCCTACCTCGTTCTAACAGTGTACAGAGCGCAACTGGAATGGGGCAGGATTATTAAAGTTTGATTCAGACTCTTCTCCCTCCAGTGGGTTAATATTCAACTGCTTCGGGAGTATGAAATCCTCCAGAAATCTCATCTCTAAAATCCAGTTTCAAAAGTAGCAGCACTTGAATTGCTGGACCCCAGTGGCAAAGGTGAACTTCATGTGAGTTCACACAAAGGCTTAATTTAGGATTCCTGGAATTTTCCATCCCTCTGTTTCCTTTAAAGGACTTTTATTGGACAATGGAAGAATTTTCTGGAGGAGACTTAATGAGAAGGGGGCTACTGAGCCTGAGTCATCTGTACCGCTGACAAATGTGTCCATTTCAATAAGTCACTACTCATGGCTTAAACATGATTCACTCCCATTGTGTAAATGCACAAGCAGGGCTGTGGTTTGGCATCTGGGACCTGCAACTTGGTGTAACATTTCAGAATCGTGACATTCACTTTGTACGTGGGATTGTTTGGGCAGCTGAGCAGCAGCACCTTCCCTGTGAGCACTGAAGGCTGCTCTTTGCTCTGAAAGACTTGTACGACTGGACACTTTACCAGAATAAAAGTTTTAATTTGCATTTTCTTTCTATGTCTGCTTTCTTTGGTGTTTCCTGCGTATAAAGGCCTTCAGCCTTCCATGACGTCACTTTTCAAAAGACAGATGTTAATAATTCCAGCTATTGTGTAGGATTATTGGGTTGTTTTAATCACTACACAAGTCCTTGTGGATTATGACAATCCTTTCTGAATGAAGTAGATGTACAGAGAAAGAGGTGCTGCTCTGTGACAAGCTGGGGCTGTGTCCTGGATTTCACTATCACTTCAACAAGAGTCTGAAACAGTTTCTGTTGCTGAGTTTAGGGCTGTTGGAGCTTGTCTGCACAGTTCCACAGAAGTCCAGTTGGGTTTTCACACTGCGTACGTGGCGCTCCCTCCGTAGGAAAGGGACAGGGAGTGAAGGCAGTGGAGACAACTGCCTGTTGCCATAGGAACAATCCTCAGTATCTGCCTTCCCCATGGACTCCGTAACTGCAAGTGCTGGCAGATAGTCTCTCCCAATTCACTGTGTGACAGAGACCCAGCCTGTGACTTGCAAAGAAAATTTGAGTTTCTGTGCAGCTCTTTTATTGTGTAGAAAGTTGTTTCTCTTGTGTTTTGCCTTCCCTCATTTCCTTTGTCCTGGACTACTTGACCCCAGTGACATTGGCCCTGCTTCAGACAGGGAACATAAACAGGCTTTGAAACAGGTGAGTGGGAGTTTGTAGTGCTGCTTATTGATGAGTTTTAATGAAATGCAGGACTGAACCAAGGAAGGAGAGGACAAAATGCCCCTTGTCCTCTAAGGCTCACCTGGACCTCAGCTTGTTTTGGCAAGGATTTACCTCGTCTTTGAGGAGCTGAGGAAATCATGCTTCCTTTGCTCCTTGGTTCTCATTAAATATTCTTTCACTTGTTGCTGATCATATCAAAGACTTCAGAAGTAGTGAGGTGGTCCAGTGGAAATTTTTCCTCTCTGATAACCCTGGCAGCTCCACAGGAGCAGTTTTGGTGAGGGTGCTGAGCTGCTTGAGCTGGCTTGGCCCCAAATAGCTTCAATAGGAACCCTTATTGAGGAGGAAATTGGGATAATCATGCCAGTCCAAAAGGCATTTGAAACACTTAATCTGTACCTTTCCTACAGACATGGGATGGGCTTTGGCAGCCTCCAGTGGAGTTTGCCAGAAGTTTTCTTGCAGAGCTGGCAGAAGAAAATGTTAAGAGTCTGCAAAAAGAACCCTTGGAGGGGGAGGAAGGGAAGGAAAAGGAGCCGTTCCCCAGTTTTGTCTAAGTACTGTCGACCCTTCTATGTAAACTTACTGGGAGAGAAGGCTTTACAATGGTGGCATCCATCTCTTCGACTTTTTTTGGGTTTGTGTGGCCAGAGTGGTTTTCTTCTTGCTGGAAAGGTCTTTCTGAGCCTCAAAATAGGGGCATGGCTGGAGTGGCAAAGAACAGGACGACTCCTAAGGACAGACATAGAAAGCTCCTGGAACCAGGATGGGTTTTATCTCCTGGTAGTTGCTGCATTGTTTGCTGTTTATATTGCCCAAAACATTCCATGGAACAGGAAAACTGTGGTTTGCTGTTGTGGCATGAACCAAAACAGCCTCTGGAGTCATTGTGCGTGCATAAGGTGGGGAGTGGAGAAGGTGACGTGATAAATTGCTGGAAAAAACCACCGTGTCTGGGAATGAGAAGGGCATGACAGGACAGTGACGGAGAGGGTCTAAGGAGTGGCGTGGGAGTGTTTTCCAGGAGTGTTTCTGCAGGATTGCTGCCGCCTGGGGAGGGGAAGGTGGGTCACACAATCAACTTGCAGGCAGCAGCCTACAGCACATTTTTTTCTCCACTGGTCACACATCTTCCTTAAAAATGTTTCCACTCCATCAGTTGGTGAGAGACTGTTAAGAGAAAGGAGGAACTACTGGAATCTTTTTTTGAGCTTTGCAACACTGGAGACTGATTTTTTTTTTTCTTCCCCCTTCCAGGTTTGTGGCCCTGTGATTAAACTCTGGCAAAATTTAGCTTTTTAAACTACTGAATTCATATCCTCATGTGTACAGGGAAAAGCCTGAAAATAAGTTAAAACCATAATTTCCTCTTTATTAAAAAAAAAATTGAATAAGGTGCAGGGGGATTTTATCCACAAACAGTTCCCTTACAGAATATAAAAAACTTAATTTTTTCAAACACTCTCTCTTGAAATGGATTTTCAGTTGCTAGGATGTAAACACTTTTCTGTGAGCATTTTGCATTCCTTCCTTTTGTTGGGTTTTCCTTTGGCTGGGTGAGTGATGCAAGAACCGCCCCCATGGTGTTATTTTTGTGGAGTGCTGCTGCAAGGGTGTTTTCAGTGTTTCCTGTAGGAGCCAAACACATTTTCTTCTAGAGAGAAAAACCTTCCCCAGGGATTCCCGATGGGAGGGATGTGTTGGCTGGGAGCGCCACCGCTGGGCTGGCAACTGTTCCTCCCTCTCCGCCTTTTAGACCCACTTGGTGCATTTTCGCTCTCTGGTTTGAACGCCGGGTGGATTTGGCTTTGCTTATTTGTAAATATTACACGGACTTCTGGAGCTGCAGGAGAGTGAACCGAGCAAGTGAAGGTGTAAATTACCAAAAACCAGCCGTGAATGAAAATAGCAGAAGTATTCTTTATGGGTTTTACCAAACCCTCCGTGAAAGCTCTTTACCACCCTTTATTCTGTTTGTCACCTCCTGGGTTGTGGAGCCCTTTCAGGGGATGTGCTGAAGTGCTGGCAGGACTCACTGACTGACCAAAAAGGGCTCTGTAAGACCCTGAATCAGTACTTTACATTTGTTCTAAGACATCTTGATCTTTTATTCACACTTGAATCTTATTTTACACACTTCCCCCCCACCCCCCCCATCTTATTTACCCCTGCGATTACCAGTTTAACTGCCTTATTTTTAAATCTGGGTTATTAATTAAACGTGATTCCTCCTTGGAGCTAAAATGTTCATCAGGTTTGTGACTGCACTTGAATAGAAAATTTTTGTGTGCTGTGTTACCACCAAGAGCCAAAGCAAAGCTGTGCAGCCCTGAATGTCCCTGGCAGGAACCGAGAGCTGGCGATGGGGACAAAAATCCCTGGAGCTGTGCAAGAGTCCGACTGCCCAGCGCTGGCTTTTATCACGTGCTGGGACAAGGATCACGCGGAGAGGCGGGAGCCAGCCCTGCAGAGCCCGGGTGCTGTCCCGGTGGTGGTGGTGGGATCTGGGGAGCTTCTGCCCCATGGCATCCGTGACCCCGCATCACATCCACAAGGTAAGGAGCTGCTCTCTGGGGCGGGAGCGTGTCCGGAGTGCAGGCGGTGACTCTGTGAGATACGGTCACTGCCAGTTAACCTGGCAGCAGGTCTAGCAAAGAGCTGCTTTATAAACACTTCATATTCTCCTCAGCTTCTTGTGTCACGTTAATTTTATTGTGTGAGTGTCGTGGCTACAAACTCTCCTGGGGGCAGCTTGTCCCACAGAGCTCTTGGAGGGATTTCTTCTGTGCCCCTTCTGTCTGCGCTGCTCGGCTCTCGTCCCTGAACTTGCAATCTTCCTGGCAAAGGATAATCTCCAGGGGTTTCTATATAAAGAAACTGAGTTCACTGCCAACAGGGTTCATTTTGTAAAGGATTGTCTAGCGAACTGTGAGAAATCGCCCAGGGATTTTTTTCCTTAGAGAGAACAAAGCTTTCCAGCTTGTAAAGGAATCTCATTCTGATTTGGCACACAAGTATGACTGCCCTGCTTGCGTTAGTGGGCTTGGTAGTTTAATAGCTTCTGGTTACAGGTCTTATCTAAGATATCCTAGAACCACAAAAGGCTCTAGTGATGAGATCTCTGCTTTGTGTAGACTGAGGGATTGAGATAGATTATTCTTAACTGTTTGGAATTTCAGATCAATAAAATATTAATGAATCTTTTGCAACAGAAGCCCCTCCTGAAGTTAAAAATTAAGAACATGCCACCTGGCTGAAGAGCTGGAGCTGGGATGCTTTTCACCCTGTACAGGGCCAGAACTGTTTTCTCTTGCGTTGTGCTGCTTCCCCCGAGGGCTCTGGGGAAGCGCAGTCACCCCGTCTCTTCCAGTTCCACGAGGATGGCTTCCTTGTCCTGGAGCAGTTTTTCAGCGCAGAGGAGTGTGACAGCATGAGGAGCCAGATCCAGAGGATCGTGGCGGAGATGGAAGTGCCGCCGCACTGCCGCACCGCGTTCTCCACCAGGGAGGAGGAGCAGCTCCAGGCACAGGTACTGCGAAGGGCAGGGCTGCCCCTGCCGGAGCGCTGGAAGGAGGAAGGAAAAAGGCAGCTTGCAGATCAGGGGTCGCTCTGGGGGAACATGACTCCTTCTTCTAACTGAACATAACATCAGGAGAGGAATTTGCTCTCCAGGTTTCTGCAAATCTTTGTTGGGGTCTTATCAAGAGTCTTATCAGTAACCCCCGGTAGCCACAAGCAGCTCTCACAGATCACTCTGAACATGTTCTGCAGACAGAAAACTGGTTATTTTCCAGGCAGCCAGCAAAAGAAAAGCCAAGGTAACCTCTACGTGAGAGGTTCTTGTAAAGCCCTGGTGAGCATTAAGACGTGTAGTATTGTGGAAAGCCTTTTTATGAGTGATGTTTCACTGTGTTTTGTTCGTGCTGCGGCTTGGTGGGAAAAAGATGCAGGTGAGTGTTAATGCTTTGATTGAAGGGTCACTGATGTTTTTACAAGGATGCCATCTTTACTGGGCTCTTATCCCTGGCAGGGTAGCTCGGATTATTTCCTAACCAGTGGAGACAAGATTAGATTCTTCTTTGAGAAGGGTGTTTTGGATGAGAAAGGTAAGGCCTGGCCTGAGTTAGCCACACAGAGGGGACAGGAAAAGGCTGAGTGAGGGATCAGGGGCCAGTTTCCAGCTTAAGGAATGATTCCTGCTTTGCAAACAATGTTAAATTATGGTTTTGTTTTGTAGGTAACTTTCTCATTCCAAAGGAGAAGTCTGTCAGCAAGATTGGCCATGGTATGTTTAAAGGATGGGGTTTGGAGAGGGACAGACGAGAGAGATGTGGTTTTCAGACAGGAGGATTTCTCCAGACCTACTCACTGTATATAACTGTCTCTGCAGTTCTCTCTGTGCTGCCCCTCACTCCCTGCTCTCAAAGGACTTAATCTTCTGTTCCAGTCCTTTTCAAAAACCCCTTCTCAGAGGTTTTTCAGCGATGAATAGCTCAGAGTCACTGACATGTGAAAGTTTGGACTTCAGCCCTTGGCTCTTTTATGTAAGAGATTCACTCCAAAAATTTACCACCTGAGAGTGGTGACATTCAGTACAGACCAAACTCTCTCCTGTGTCCTGCGCCGTGTTGGGTGGCCGATGTTGAAGCTACCCTCCCTCCCGTGGTGTCACCAACACCTTTTCTTTACCCTTAGTGGTTTCAGTTTGACCTATTTCCTCTCTCCCAGTTCCTGGACTTGCATTTTGATCCCTTTTGTTTTCAAACAATACATGGAAAATGAGAGCAGGATTCCCTGCGCCTGCAAACGTGAACTTTGTTCAGACTAAACTTCACTACAGTTGGAAATTCAGTACTAAGGGTTCTTGTTCTTTGGTTTTCTCAGAAAACACTCTCCCCTTCCCAGGCCCACTGCCACTGTGTCACACTCCAGCTTTTCCTCAGGGGAAGTGAAAACTGTAGATTCCAGCAATTTAACAATTCAAAAGCCTTCTCTAGTCTTATTTGCTGTAATTACTCATTTTGGTCAAGTCTCATCCCTTGCTTGAGAGCAGCTCCTGCTGGAGCTGGGCGGGTGTCCTCGTGCTGTGACCAGGATGAGCTGGAAGCACAACTCTGAGTCTTTGCTTTGTGGATTTGTCAGAGTTGGCTTGTAGCAAGTGTCTGCACAAACACTGAACCTTCTGGCTGGGGCTCTCTGAAGGGCACCACAGATGAGCTCTAGCTCCTTTTTGCAGTACTTCACTTTTCTGGTAGGTCTTAAGAGGTGTGTTTCTAAAGGATGAATTCACCCTTATGCCTCAGGGTCACGTGTAGTGGTTGGCACTTGTGTAACATAATACTGAATCACTTACTATTCCATTTTGTTCACTGTTACACACTGGCTTTAATATATGTGCAGTTTGTGGCCAGGAGTGATTATATTTACGATCTTTAATGATGATTGTACAACCTCTATGTGTCCTATCACCTTAGCTGTGATAAGCCACATTTATCCATCTTGGGAGGGATAAAAGTTTCTGGCTGCAATTTATCCAGCTTGGCTGTGGTGTCTGCAGCTCAGCACTGAGAGCTGCCACGTTCCCTCCTATTCCTGAAATCTTGTGTCTGAGCCTTTTCTTTCCCCTTAGCTCTGCATGCTTATGATCCTGTCTTCAAGCAAATCACCCACTCCCCCAAGGTGCAGGTGAGCTGTTGCTGCTTCCTAGAATGGTACGGGGAAAAAAATAAATTGCAGAGTAGTAAATTAGTTTTCTTACGCTCCCAGGAGGAGTCATTTTGTCAGTGAAAGGAAATTTAAATATCTTCAAAGAATAATGTTAAATAGTGTGCAGAAGACATAAATCTTGGAAAATTTTCTTGCAGGAACTGGGAAGAAAACTAGGCCTTGAGAGACCAGTAGTTGTGCAGAGCATGTATATCTTCAAGGTACAGTAACTCGAGTTGTCTTGTCACTCAAGAAATAAGACCCTGATAGGTGAGAAGCTGTGAAACTCTTCACACATCACTTTTTTTTCTTTCAGCAACCTGGCATTGGTGGTGAAGGTGAGATTTGTGTTATCTCTGTGTCACACTGCCGGTAATGCTCCTTTAGGAAAGGAATGTTACCAAGGAAAAGGCTCAGAATCAGACTTAAACCTGTGAGTTTGGTGGTCCAAACCTTCTTAAAATAATCTTTGAAATCCACATTTTGTCAAAAAGGTTTCTACATCATATGCAGCTCGAACAAAGAGCTGTTTTTACATTTTCAGCAGGCTGAAAGGTGGTATTTTTATGTAAGATTTTAAGTGTGTGATACGTGGGTGGGCAGGGCGGGGCTCTGAGTTGGGGAGATGCAACCCTGAAGCCCTCCTAGAGGAACTGAATCCCATTAAAGACCCCAATGACAGTCTCTCCTTGCAGTAACACCACACCAGGATGCCACCTTCCTGCACACGGAGCCTCTGGGCAGGATCCTGGGCTTCTGGATCGCCCTGGAAGATGCCACACAGGAGAATGGCTGTTTGTGGTTCATCCCTGGCTCTCACACCAGTAAGAGCATGTGTGTGACCACTGCTGGTCACCAGCACAGTTCTGCCTTTGCCCACCTCTAGAGCACACAGGGCAGTTTTAAACTTCTGCTCGCCTCAAGATTCACTCAGCGAGTGTAATCATAGTGCTCTTCAGGTCTAAAGCCACTCGATCCTCAAATCCTGGAGCCAGCTGTACTCATATCATGGTTTGTGCTCCTACAGAAAGCACAAACGGACCAAAGGTTGGCTTTGCGTAAGTGTGTGACTATTTGTGTTCCTAAGGGTCTGTTGCAATGCGCAGAAGGGGCCAGAAAGGCAAACAAAAGGGAGCTGTTTTATCTGTTTCTGCCACAGCTGGAAAATCCTAAATCTTTACTGAATGAAAAAGACCCCACCCAAAGTACTAAGGAAAGTGTGACTATAGTGATAATAAAGTTCCTATCATTGCCAAGAGAAATCACTGATACTGTTCCTTTGCTGTGCAGAATGTAGCCAGGGGTTTAATTTTCGTGTGCTTGCTTATTCTGTGGATTTGCAGATGGGATTACCCGGAGGATGGTCCGTGCAGCTTCAGGTGCCTCAACGTGTGTAGAGTTTGTAGGGTCAGAGCCGGCCTACGATGACAAGCAGTTCATACCTCTGCCTGTAAGGAAAGGTACAAACAGCCCCAAGCGCGGGGCTTCACAGCTCAAGACAACACAAGCGAGCTAAAATCATATTTTAACCCTTGCACCTTCCCTTCCACTGAAAGCCAGAGCTCATCTCTGTAAAACAGCAGTCCAGGTGATTCCTTCCCGCAGGTGGACTCATACTGATCCATGGCGAGGTTGTCCATAAGAGTGAACTCAACAGCTCGGAGTCTTCTCGCCACGCGTTCACCTTCCACGTGATGGAAGCCAAAGGCACCACCTGGAGCAAAGAGAACTGGTAAGGTCGTGATCCTCACAAGTGGCTGGGGAAATTGAAGCCTTTGCAATGCAATAGTCAGGATAACTGTTGGGGGTCTTGCCCGTCACAGTTTGTTGGTTGTGCCTCAGTCGGCGTTGATTTCTCAGTTGGCTGCGGAGCTGGAATGGACTCTGAAATTTTGCTTTTACCTCTTCTTTACTCCCTAGGCTCCAGCCAACTCCTGAACTGCCTTTTCCATCGCTCTACACTTGAAGTTAGTGACTGGCTTGTGGAGTCAATAGCTGATCAATATTCCTTCCAGATGGTTCATTCACAGTCTCTTTAAACACAACCTTCACTAGATCAGCTCTCAGTGTTCCTTTATCCTCCTCCTCGAAACCAGGACCATTATCATAGCCCAAAACCTGCAGCAGACAGAAGCTTCTGCTGCAGCAGGAGCCCTGGCAGTATGAGAGTAGTCACCCAGTCCTTTTGGTAAGGAAACACCTTCAGTCTTGAAAACAAACCAGTTAGGACCACTGCACCTTGCCTGGAACCACTTACCAAGTATTTCTCCTTGTAGATACTCACTATTTTCTTGTGTTTAAGAGCTTTAGTGCATTTCTTGGCTGGTTGATTTCAACAATGCAGGTGAATGTGTTGTGGGGAGAAGCTTGATTTTCACCTCTAGGTTTCTGTCCTATTGTTGGAATAACAGTGATTTGAAACAATCTTCTTGTGGGCAAAATGAAGCAGGAGGTCTGCTTTTTATAGTCAATCTTCTAAATACTCCTGGCAGACTGTAGCTGAGTGTTTTATCTCGGGGTGTGTTGATTAAAAATATGACAATTCTTGAAGATCCATGTTGAAATGATGGAAACAAAGAACCTCAATCAAACTCTTTACACTTAAATAAAAGCATAGAAATGCTCCTTTTCATCTCCATCTTTTCTTTGAGGAAGACACAGTGTCACCTCCCAACAGATGGGGACAGTGCTGAATTGTCTGGTGAGCGGTTGGAACTCTCAGTATGCACAAGAACAATTTCTGTGCCCAAAACCTCACCCAACCCAAGCCAACTTACAGCAAGGAATGTTTGGAAATGCAAGCTACAGCTCAGGCAAGCTCCAGCCTGTATCCTGAACTGAACAGGAGCTGTGTAGGTGTGATTTCACCAGCACTGGTGCAGTGGCAACCCTGAGAGAGGAGCCCAGTGTCCCCAGTGCAGGAATTGTATCAGAGTAACCCTAAGGCTGCTGAGGGCCAGGCAGAGTGAAGCCAAATCTTACTGACTCATCCCTTTCAAAAGTAAACTGGGGAGCTGGGTCATGGCAACAGCAGCAACACTGAATGCAAAGTTTCTGCATTCAAAACCTACCTTTTCTGCTTTCAGCTTTCTAGTTTGTTTGAAGCAGGGTGGAAGGAAAGCAAATTTCTCTACCTCAGGTGCAATTTATGACATCAGTGGTGAAGGCTGTGGCTTGTGACAGAAGCAACTCAAGTTTTGTCTGTGTCTTTCCATGAGAGGAGTTAATAATTTAGAATTCTGCTGAGGAGGGATAGTTTGTCCTGACTTGCACCACTACCTGCGTGTGCAAAACCATCTACTTCAAGGGCATAAATAAAATAAAAAAAGCTGGGTTGACTGGCAGGATTTCCTGTAAATATGAAGGAAACAGACCAGCAGTTACTGAATCTGGTTTCCTACAGAGTATCTGACAATTTACTGTGTGAGTAACCAGGTCTGGCCAACTGTGGCATCCTCAGGAAAAGCAGCACCAATCCCAGGAGCCCTTCCCAGGCAGGGGGATGAACTGGGCACTGCTGCTCTCAGCTGCTCCAGTCCTGGCTTGTCGCAGGGGCAATCGGAGCCAGTTCTGCTGACCCAGAGACTGGTTTCACTCCACCCCTGGTCTCATGCTCCCTCCCGAGACGTGGGCTCAGAGCTACAGGGCTGCAGGACAGGGTCGTGTAAGGCACCTTGGACTTCGCCCAAACTATTCCCAAAAGTGAATTAAAAAAGGGTCAGAAGTGAACTTCATGATGCAAACTAGAATCCTGCAATGACAATCTCCTGCTTGGACACATCCCTGGACACAGGAAGAGGCAGGGAGGACACTTGTGTTTTGTTCCAGTGGACACTTGGCAAACCAGGGAGAAGAGACTGCTGATACAAAAGGGTTTCATACATAAAAATGGGGTTTTTTTGGCCACAAAATGGTAGCTGTAATTTTAATTAAATGGATGGAATTCAGTGGCTTTAGTCAATTTGTTCATAGAAGTATTTTTATAAATTATTTGATTAAATATCTGGCTGAAAAAACATGGAAAGTAGGAAACTGCAATAGTAGAAAATTTTATTGACTTCAACAGATTTTCTGCTTTCAGGATTAATGTGTAATTAGTTTTAGCTGTGACTTTGCTTAATTTCCCCCCCATATTCAAGCTACATGAATTTAGAGATTAAATCTTGAGAAAGATAAAACATTTTTCCTGGAAGCAAACTTCAGGGCTAAAGAGTCACTCTTCTTATTAGTATGGTCTGGAATGGGCAGTGTCTGACCTTCCCAAACCTCCACCACCCGCCCTGGATAAACTCAGCCGTGGCTGCTACTGATTTTGGAGTTGTGTTTGTGCATCGTGGTGTGGTTTTGGCTCTTGCTGATGAGGACTGGACACAGCTGCACACTTGTACCAGGTTCCTGTGCCCACCCTCGTTACCAAACATGCTTTACATCATGCCTATACACAACTGAGAGTTCACACACCAAACACAGGACGCAGGACTTGTTACAGAAAACAAGGGACAGTATAGAGGCAGCAACATCTCAGAGAGTTGCTTGTTTATTTTTTCCTCTCTAATTGACTTACCTCTTCTTCCTCTACTTCCCTTGGGCACCCAGAAGAAACTTAAATTGGATTACTAAACACAAGTTCTGTTTTTATCATTCGTGTTTGTTGTGGTTAGAACATAAATCCGGCTATTTTCATCAGGGGTGAAACCAACACCAAATCAAAACCTTTATTTTAAATAAGTCTTTTTCATTTCTGTTCTCAACAATTTTCTTTGCTGTACCAAAATATAAGTTTGAGCTTTCATTAGAGTGCATTTTCTAGTACCACTTTTCTCTAGGAAGGCAGAAAACTCTGTTCCTGGAAGTGCTTCTATGCCATGAGCATGATCTGGAGGTAGAGAGGCAACAGCAGATTATCAATTTGGGTAGTGTAAGCTTCCAAAAGAGAAACCAAACTCACAGATGCCAGAATCCAGGCATAGCTGGAGTTCAGGTTCACACTGCTGTCAAAGATCAGAATGAGAGCCACAGCAATGATCTGAGCAAAAATAGCTGTCATTGTCCCTTCAAAGGTCTTCTTTGTTCCTGGCCATTTGATTTCCCCCATCGTACTGCCAAAAACAGAGGCAATGGTGTCTCCTACCCCTACTGCCAACACCCCAGAGTAGGGGACCAGTGCTCCTGCCCCGGGCAAGGTGCCCTTGGGAGCGCAAGATCTGGGAAACAACCACACTGGGAGAGACATGCCAAGGAGGAGATAAATATGAGTCAAGATTAGAGGTCCACTGTCTCTTTCATCTAAGAAGAGAGAGAGCAAATGCCTCAGGGTTTGTCCAAAGGGTTTGATCCTGAAGTACCGAATGTACTCTAAGAAGATAAACACTGCCAGACACAGCACTGCAGCGACGTAGAGGAGCTGGCGGTCATAAATTAGTCCAGGAACGTAAGTAGCAACAACAATGAAATGGAAATATTTCCTGGTTATAGTTGAGGCCTGGTGTTTTTTAGATTCAGACGATCTCTTGGCGTTCTGGTAGAAAACCACACCACATGCTGAGGCAGCCAAGAAAGTCCAATACAGGAGAAGGTAAAGTCTTGTCTGTGTCTGAAACAGAAACTGGAGCAGCCAGAACAAAGGGTTCCTCTGGATCAGTCGGTACAGCCAAGGCATGATGACCCCTAAGCCTAACACTGCTGTCATCATGTGGAAAAACATGGAGGAGATCCACGTGCCCGAATCCAAGAAAATGAAGAGCACAGTGAAAAAAAGACCAAGAAGAATGACTCCGACAACTGCTACCAGAAGGAAGAAGTCAATGGGATCCCCTCTGCCCTCAATTACATTCAGGGAGCGTTTAATGAGCTGATTGAGAACAAAACTTACGCCTCCAAGAACCAGCAGCGCTTCTCCGGGAGTAAAACATCGAGGCAACAAGTACAGCAAGATCATACTGAGGTAGACAAAAATGAGCAGCACTTCCAGAACCTCTATCACTTCCGAGACAGTCAAGGAGTGTTTCATGGTGTAGATAATTATGCTGCCAGCGATACCAGTCAGGATGCAAGTGTTGGTCGGCACAGGTTTGGTGATGCCGACTGCTAAGACGGACAGGAAGAGAGCGAGCAGCATTCCCGTGGAAGCCACAACAACGCCAAAGCGCTCGAAGTACACGATGCCGGCAGCCCTGCACCTCTCCTTCATCACCACCCCCAGCAGGGGGATGACCATGCTGGCGGGCAGGAGGCCGCTGTTCGCTGCCCCCCGGAACTGGAACACGGCCCCCCCCAGCTGCAGCAGCCGGTCCCATTTGAACTGGACGTAGAAGGCCTGGAGGGCCAAAGCGACGGCGCACCAGGAGAAGCGGTCCCAGACCACCGCGTGCACCGACAGCACCACGACGAACACCAGCAGCGACTCCACCAGCACCGGTTTGCTCAACATGATTCCAGCCCAACGTACCTCAAGCTTGCGGAATCTCAGGAGTCCCGATGTGCTCAGCTGCCCATTAGGAAGAATTCCCTTCCATGCTACTGCAATTCCTAGTTAAAAAAAAAGCACAAACAATTAAAGCAACTACTCGGACAGCTGAAGTGTTTGCACAGCTATTGTGTTCTTAAACTCAATTTAAACTGATAGTTATCTGCCCGTTGCTAATGTCAACACACTGATGATTTAAAAAAACCCAAACCGGTGAGGTGAGCCAATCCTGCCTCACAGCCCACTGACAGCTGTCCTGCAAAGCAAACTTTCCTTTAAACTTTTGGACTGGAAGATAGGCAGTTGAGATAACCAGCAACAGGCGCACTTACTCTGTTAGGTTCAATCTCATCTTATCTTCTTCAAATTGTGGGCATTGACAACATTGTGCAATTCTTACCAGCATTTATTGCTTCCTGGCAACCTTGATTTCTCTACGGATATGTAATTTGATAATCAGCCACGTGTGAACCTCTGCCATTACACTGGCACCTCTTCTGGGGTCTTTGAAGCTCTCAGGTTCTTTACTTCTGTTGGAAATATTATGGCTGATGCAGTGGTGAAACAGCGGATTACTTCATCCTTTCTGGTCCACCCTTAAGCTCATTTGCAGGAAACTCTTATTAAATTCTGCTCCCCAAGTCTCATTGCCAATACCTACACCAGCTCCCTCATGGAAGGCCAGCAGTTTACTTAAAGTTCTCTTTTGGGTTTTCAGCCAGTGCTGAATGGTGACACCAGATTACAAAGCTGACAAAGTAACAGCAATATTACTGAGGAATTATTACAGTTTGTACTGTCAAACTTCCTTAGACTGTGTGTCTGCAGTGTTTAGATATTTATGACTTTGTACTGAAAACTTAATTATTAATAGATTGCTTTTTGGCATCCTTATTCATACAGCCTGAAATAGTTGATTGCCAAACAGCTTCATTACATGCACTGTTGCTACAAAGCTCCATCAGGCCAAGTGTAATCTTTTGTCATCACAATTAATTTTGAAACAGGAGAAGAATTAATCATACACTCAATAAAACAGAACTGGTCTGGGCAATATCTACCTCCAATCAATAATGGTTTTGGGGTCCTACTCCTTGCTGTTTCTGAGCAGTGGGGAGGGGAAAGTTTAAGGCTTATTTGAGAAGAGGCAGAGTAAACATCACCTGCCAGCCAAAGACAGCTCCTACTCAGTCTGGCAGCGTTAAGGCTGCACTCCAGCTCCTGTATCCATGGCACGTGACAGCTTTCCCGCCAGGCTGCAAGGCCAGGCAGAACTTCATCCCGAATGAGGTCTCTAATGCAGCAGCTCTGAGTGTTTACACCTGACAATCTGCAACGCCAAGTATTTCACCGCTGAATGACTTCGTTTTCTTGTGCCTACCGCAATCCCCTCCTCCACACCTTCATTCAGGAAACGTGAAGCTCCTCGGCGATGCCGCTCTCTCATCACCGAACGGGACCCGTCACCCCCGGTTCCAGCCAGACAGAGCATTTTCTGCCCGTTTCGTGATCCGCATCCCGGTTGCTCTGGGCAGGGAAGCTTCCCACTGACGTGCTGCCAAACATCCGGTAGCCCTCGCCTCGCCCCTGCCTGCTCCCTCTCCTCCCCACGTCCCCGCAGTGGACTCCCCTCAACCCGCGGGCTGCCCGCGCCCTGCCCGTCCACGCTGCTCGCCGCCGCCTCCTCTCCCACCCAGCCGCGACACCCAAAACCCAGCCTCCGCTCCTGGGAACCACATCCGCCCGCTGGAGGTGTCGAAGGCTCTCCCGGGTGATTGCCGGTTCCGACGCGAAGCTGCGACCCCACGAGCCCATCGCGCACCCACCTCGCGGGACGCCGCCATCTTGCCGCGCCGCCTGTCACATGACCCACGGCGGAGGCGTGACCGGGGGCGTGGCTGAGGCAGCACCACGTGACACCGGCGTGCGAGAGGGAGGTGGGGCCCGGTGTCACGTGAGAGCGGAGCGAAGATGGCGGCGGGCGGGCTGAGCGCGAGGTGTGGGGCCGCGGCTGCTTGGGCGGAGGGAACGCGGGGACAGCGCGGGGGCGGCCCCGGCCCCCGTTCTCGCTGCGGGCGGACCCCGCTCCGCGATTCCGGGGGCCGAGAGGGCCCGGCGGGGAGGGGGCACAGCGCGGGGCCGGGAGGGTTTAACTGTTAGCGGGGCGCGCGCCGGGCTGGCCCCGCCCCCGCCTCGCGCGCGCGGTGAGGCCCCGCCCCCCTCGCTGAGGGACCCTCAGGGACCCCCGGCCCCGAAGACCGGAGTGAGGAGCGACTGTCGGGGATTCTGTGGTTATTTTATTCTGTCGTACGAGATGAGAGGCTGGGCAGGACTCCGCAGGAGCCGTTGTTTTGGCGGAGCCCGGGGCACGATCTGCGCCCACGTCGCGGAGGTGCCCGACAGATGCTCAGCTCTTCCCTGAGGGGCGCGCCTGGGCTGCACCTCCCGCGCGGCTCCTGCAGATGTACAAGTCAAAATACACACGTGGAGATGTGTAATAGATTCAATGAATCCCATGTTCAGTGATCATCTTAGTTCGGTGGTTTTGTTTCTCCGGAGCACGTCTTTTGTCATTTATTATAACGCTTTTGTGCTCAGGAGTTTCCCTGGTGTCTAATTTTTATTAAATGAATGACACTGCTGGTACTTATGATTGTATACAGAGAGCTTTCCTTCCTTAGCTGTCTTGGAGTCTTATTAATGAGGGGACAACAAGCCACGGTCGTTTTGTTCACAGAAGTGCTTGTGAGGGAGTGAAAAGTAGATGGGTTGGCTTTGCTAGGCGGGGGCTCAGATTTGACAGTAAATGAAAGAAACAGTGCTCCAGACAAATGAAGGCACCGATCTAACATGATCACTGAACCTGGGATTCACTGAATTGCTTCTTTTACATTGCTATTCAATGCTTGGTAAAATTCTCGGCCTTTGGGTGCTCTGTGTGGGCTGGAGAGGTTCATGTCAGAGAAGTGCACCCAACTGTTGAGGAAAGAGCGGGGAGAAATTATGTTGATGAGCGTGCTGGAAATAACAGGTGCTGTCATTCATTAAGCGTCATCACATGTCAGAAGTCGCAGCTGACTTTTACTGCCACAGTGAGTTATTTTAATAGTGTTACTCTAAAAATAAGGCAGTGAGTGTTCTTGTGTAGACAGTCTTTGCGTGGGGAGTTGGGGTGTTTAGATCCTCATTTGTAATACGTTGCTAACAAATCATCATTTGTCTAAATGAAATACTCTTTTTGGCAAGTATCTTTTCTCTGTGCTGTTGTAGGGAGACTCTTTTTTTTTTAATGCGTATGCCAGGGTCAGGATGTGATCTGTAATTCCTTACAGTGCAGGTTGGCTTTTCTGCAGAGTTCTCATGAAGAAATGAGAAGCTGAGTGTAAATGTTCTGGTGTCTGTGCAAAGATGGTGCAGTTTTTCACTTCACACAGTTCTATGCTCTGCTTAGAGTGGAGGATGAAACTGATGGAAGAATTTGTGTGAAGCAGAGCACTGAATATAACAATAAAATACTACTCTATGCTTTCATTAGATTTCTTCTTAGAAGCCTTAAATGTTCAAATAGCAAAATCAAACTGGGTTGGTAACCTGTTATTAACATGAGGCTTTGATATGAATTCACAGGTCTTGCTGTGTCAGTTGTGACCCTCTCTGGGTTTTTGCTTGGTTTTTCTGGGACATGTGAAACTCATTAGCTAAAAGCTAATGTTCCTTAAGTCATTTTTCTTGCATTGCAGTGTCATTTGCTGCAAGTTAATTGCAAGTTCGAAAAGTGTGAGCTAAATGGAAGCCTGGAATAACTTGCATCATTAAAATACTCTCCATCTTTTCCTTGTGTTTGCAGGAGCAGCAGAGAATTATGGACAATTCTGCTGGGCAGATCAGCTTTAAGAGAACCAGTAAGTCCATGTCCTGGTGAGCAGGTTTGGCCATCACTTACTGGGCTCCATGGCCAAATACATCATTTGTACATCTCTTTGAATATTAGTGAAAATAGTTTTTTCTGCTCTTCCTTCTTTCTTAGCATGATTTTTGTTCCCATATTTCTGCTTCTTGTTTATTCTTCCACTGCTTGTTTTCAGCTGCTACGTGAGCTGCCTGGGAGGGTGTATGGAAAAGGTGATTCCTTTTCTGGAGTGGGCACAAGTGTTGCTGCCTGGGGTGCCCTGGGGTATTCATGTGTGGTACAACTGCTGTCTTATTTTGAGGGATGGAGCCTGTGCTTTCAAGAATTTGCCCGGAGGTTGGGAATCCAAATGTTTCTAAACCCAGTCTATTGCCTCCCTTTTCCCCACCCTCCCTAGGATTAGGCAGTGCAGCTCACTGCCCTGTTCAGTACTGGGATACAGCACCTGGAACCACTCTGAGTCACAGGCACCTGTCTTGTGTTGTTCCTGCCTCTTTGGTGGTGGTAAAATTTCTGTGCTTTGCTTCAGTTTTAACAGATCTGATATTTGGTAATGCACTTTGAGGAGTATCTTCAGTGGTGTTTGGTTCTGTTTTAGGCCCAGATCGCTGCAGAGTTGAACAAGCACTGGCAGAGGTTTTTGGAGGGACTGTCCTACTACAGACCACCAAGGTACAATCACTGCCTGATTTTAGAAATTAATCTCTAATGTGGAGTTTCCTAGTAAGTAAAGAAAGATTACAGAATATTGTTGCATGAAATATTGAAAGGTCACTAAGGAAAAAGCAAGTGTTCAGTTTAAACTGATAAAACTGAGAACTTTGAAATTATATCTATTTAATTCTTGAGATGCTGCATTTTTAATGACTAAGATTTCTTTTTTACTTTAGTACAACTTCAGCAGAAAAAATTAAAGCTGATAAAGATGTAGCTGCTCCACTAAAAGAGTTGGGTCTAAGAGTCAGCAAATTTTTGGTGAGTGAAGCTGCTCTTGCATTATTTTCTATCCCTGGAATGAATTGTTATTGGGATTCTGATATTGAATCAGATTCTGATATTGAAGTAACCTTCTTGATGTTGAGTAGAGAGAAACTTAAGGTCCTTTGAGTTCAAAATAATCTGAAGGATGTTGAAGTACATGTTGAGGCTCTAGGTCAAACTTCCACAGTGATGAGTAACTTTGAGATGCTGTGGTTTTCCTGGTCCTTTTCAGCAGCAGCCACCTGCTGTTGGTCCGAGTTGGGTTCTTCCAGGACAGCTGCTCTGCTAAAAAACTGTTGTCCCTTAAATCAGTTGCCTTGTTTGACAATCCTCTCAGTTTGCCCACAAGGTTCTGTTTCTTCAAACCAGCAGTTTAGAGTTCAGTGACTGGTGGTACCTTTGTTTAAATGACTGATGCTCCTTTAGCTGAAGTTAAACTGCAGCTCAGTGACATTAAAGCTTGTGCATTTGGCTTTAAAAGAAGTGCTGATTAATGCATCTGCCTGGTGCAAAAATACTCTTTGGCATGTTATTTGTTTTGAAGATCAGAGCTGCCTGAGTATTTGGAGAGAATCTCAATCTTTAATGAATTCAGTTGCCTTTTATTAATTTCAGATCATTTCTCTTTCTTTTGTTCAGGGTCTGGATGAAGAGCAGAGTGTTCAGTTGTTACAGTCTTATCTTCAAGAGGATTACAGAGGAACAAGAGACTCCCTGAAGGTCCATAGCTCCCATTTATGTTCTATTTACTCCACATCTTTCCTTAATATCAGTTGTTTTTTGATGCAAATGTGAGTCCGAGTTCTGATTGGGAAATGAAGCAGATTTCCCAATGGATGCCAAATGGATGCAGCTTCTCTGGAGCTGCTTCCAGGTTTATCTGTTCCTTCTTGGGTCTCGGCAGGAACTGAGCTCCTCTCTCTGTCACAGGAATACAGGAAAGCTACAGATTTGTGAATGAGAGTGGAGCTGAAAAATAAATAAGTAGTTAAAATGAGTGTTTTGGCTTTGTGATTTTAGAATCTGTCTTTCCAAATGAACTGGAAAGAAAAATTGTCTTTTATTTGTTTCAGTCATTTTGTGAACATATATTTTGTCAGTAGGTATTTCTCCAGTAGCTATTTATTTTGTTGTATTTTGTTTACAGACAGTTCTTCAGGACGAAAGGCAAAGTCAGGCTCTGATGCTGAAGGTTAGTCATTTCCATTTGCATTTTCTGTGGAAAAGATCTGTTGGCAGCAAACCTACTTTATTTCTGTGGAATATCTTGAAATAATTGAAGTATTCTCTCCTATAAAGGATAGCTTTTAAGAAGGTGCTTCTGAAATTGAGGGATGTGCATGTAGATTTGAACAGTGTTAGTAATTGCTACAGAAATGAAATCTTAGGCTTGATATCAGGGAATTTAGCTGGGTAGACGTACACTGCCTTATTTTCCAAAACTTGCAGGTTTTTGTATCACTGTCTGACTTGACAAGATTGATGATCATTTCTGACAGAGGGTAACAGGGATGTCTTCTTGCCTTTCTTTTCCAAGTTTTCTCACTTAACAGTGTAATTGTAGACCTGTTGTTACGGCAATGCTTTACTGAGTTCTGTAATGTTAATTAAGTGTTGGGGTTTTTCCCCAAATTCAGAACTGCTCCCTTGAAACTCCATCTGCAGTAACTCTGTATCCTGTGGTGAAGGCCTTGGCAGTGGCCGGGAGAGGGAGGTGGATGGGGGTTGGACACTGCCAGCTTGGTGTTGATGGCACTTTACATTCACAGCTCGCTGACTACTACTATGAGGAGAGGATCTGCATCCTGCGCTGCGTCCTCCACCTGCTCACCTATTTCCAGGACGAGAGACACCCGTACACAGTGAGTACAGGACGTGATGTCATTGCAATGTGGAAGCTATGGGGTCATTCCCTACTGGTGTAAAAAGCCCACGAGTGTGCGTGTGAGAAGTTCATGGACTTGTTTGTTTCTTTAAGGCACAGTACTTCCAGTGTGTTGAAAAGTTGGACAAGGAACTCGTTCCGAATTACCGCAAACAGTTTGAAGCGCTGTACAAAGCAGAAGCTCCTACGTGGGAAACACATGGAAATCTCATGGTATTTTGTTTCTTACTATTATTTATCAGGCTTATAAAATCTTCTCTTACAGGTAGTGTACTGGAAAATACATCTGTGCAGATGCAGGTAAACAGGACCTTTCTCCTGGTCCACGAAACATAAAATTGGTTTTCTCGCTAACAGAACACACTATTGCTCAGAGACAGAGAATTTCATGAAACTTATTGTTCCTTGTAATAAATCCGTGGAGAGCACTTGTCCAGCAGAGCCATTTATGTGTGGTTGTTCATGATCTCTCTGTACTTAGAGTGGCTTTCCTTGCCATTGACACAATTGTTGGCTACACGAGCTGTTGAAATGCCTCCACACTTCTCAGTTTCTGACAGCTTTGGCTGCCGTGTGAGCTTTGATATGTGATGGTGGAACTTTCCTTTGTGCAGACAGAACGTCAGGTTTCCCGGTGGTTTGTGCAGTGCCTCCGGGAACAGTCCATGCTCCTGGAAGTCATCTTCCTCTACTATGCATACTTTGAAATGGCACCTGAGGAGCTCGTGGCATTTGCCAAGATGTTCAAAGAGCAGGGATTTGGCACGAGACAAACCAACAGACATTTAGTAGATGAGAGCATGGATCACCTCGTGGATCGTATTGGGTATGTGTCGTGTGTATTTGTGAAGTGGGTACAGAGCAAAACAATTGTTTTTCTCAGGAAAAAATACATTTATAATTACGTCTTTGTTGTTCTGCGTGGGCCATGACTCAAAGGGGGAATGAAAATCCTGCTGGACATCGTGGTGGCAGAGAGTTATAAAGGTGGAAAAGCTATTCAAATTTCAGTGACCGTTTTTTGTCTGTCCAACCTGAAAAGGTAGTTCTGAAAGTTGTAGTTTGTCCTATACCAGCATGTCAAGACAAAATTTGAATTACGTGCTCTAATTTCTTGTACTTTCTTGTTGCTTCAAAGAAAGCTGAACAAAGCAAACTAAAGGTTGCTTTTTGACTACTTATAGTTTAAAAAAACCTTACCTGAGTTCTCAAATGAAGTTTCTGACCTACTTGTTTTTATTCTTTTGCTGTTTGTAGCTACTTTAGTGCTCTTATTCTGGTGGAAGGCATGGAAATTGACTCCCTTCATGAGCGTGCTTTGGATGACAGGACAGAGGAGCACAAGTTGGCCAACAATCAGCACATCCATCAGGTAAAACACTGGTGGAGTAACCCCCCCCTTCTCAGGCCTAACAACACAGGACTTACTGTGATTACCCAGGCACTGCCGTGTCTGTAAACTTCTGATCCTTGGACTTGCTGGCCAAGTGTAGGAACTGGCATCCACATACCATGAGAAGGACACAATCAGCTATGTGCTTGTTGAGTATGGATTACTTTCAGATGTCAGTTATTTTGCTTTTGATTTGTCTCTGTGCAGGAGATGGACAATCAGCTGCTGCAGTTAGGGGATGTCTCACATCATGCTCCGGTGCTTTTGGCCTGGGCTCTGCTCCGTCACACCATAAACCCAGAGGAGTCCACAAACATCATCAGGAGGATGGGCAGCACTGCTATCCAGCTGAATGTCTTCCAGTATCTGACAAAGCTGCTGCGATCCCTCAGCAGTGGGGGCAAGAATGTGAGTTTCTTAGATTGTACATACAAGCTTTTGAACGTCTAACTGCTCCTGATGTAAAGCTGTGATGGGAAGCAGATCACTGAACTAATGTTCTTTTTAAACATGCAGTAAAACATGTTCTATCATCTTAACTTTCTTTCAGTAAGGATCAGAAATCAAGTTGGAACGAAACAGATTTTTATGTCCAGAGAATTAAGAAAAGCTTTGTAAAGCAAGGAACTGCATCTCTCTTGAGCAGAATAGACTGCAGTTAATCACGCTTTTTGATTTGCCTCCATAAGTGTATTTGCCGTTGTGGATCTTGAGTACTGGATGATTTAACTCTGCACCATGGTGTATTAGGGTAAACTGCTTTGTAGACAGCCAGTGAAAGCAAATCCTTTTGATTCCTAGAAGTGTTGAGTGCTTCTTTTTTTATTTTGATGTCTGCAAGGCATTTCTAGTGATAATGGTAATAACAAGACTTCTCCTTTCAGTGAAATACTTCATGTTAATATGGAGCTTCACTAATGAGTGCTCCCTGTTTTGCTGCCCCTTTGCAGCCAGGATATCTGGAAAACGCAGTTACTTGGTGTGTAAAGCAGACTGAGTAGAGTTACAATGTGTTTGTGGTCCATAGCCTTTCCCATAGAGCCTTGTGTACTCTTTCTTTGCAGTGTACTGCCAGCACAGCTTGCATGTGTATTTATGGACTTCTCTCCTTTGTCCTCACCTCACTAGAATTACATACCTTGGGCAATCAGCAGGTAAGCATCCAAGGTCCTTTGCATTTGTTACATAATTTAAAATAACCTGTCATAACTGATGCTAATTGCCTCTTAAATTGTAATCCTGCATTTCAGACTGCAAGCTTTATGTGGCTTAGGTAGACTCAAATGAGTGATTTGCTGGTTTTCCTACTGCATGTACACTGTGCAAATCTAGTAAACACCTTTACAGACTAGCAGATTAGTAATGAAGGAGCACATCATGCATTTGAAGTCCTATGGATATGAAACTAATTGTTGATCTGTTACTCCCAAAACAATGGAAGTAATACAAACTCCATTTCTGAGTTGGACTAGACATCTTACAGCCCTCTGCAGAGATCATGGACACATTTGCCGTGGACAGTTCATTCATGATGAGGGGCATGGCTTTAGGTTGTGGTCTGGGGGTGGGTGTGTTGGTGTGTTTGGACTCCAGGAAGTAGTTACATCTTGGTGGGTAAACATGGAAACTGAAATTCCAAAGACGTGGCAGAACTTGGTTGGAATGAAATCCCCCTGTGTAAAGTAGCTTTGGTTTTTTTTTCCATCCTGTCATCCTTTGTAGGATATAATTGATGCTGCTTGTGAAGTTCTGGCAGCTTCCAGCATTCCTCAGCTCTTCTGGAAGACGGTGAGTGTGTTTGCAACTTGTTTGACCTACCTTGTTTATAACTAAGACCTGATAAAAGTTTCCCTTTTAGGAAAGGAATAGGCTGGTTGTATGTAGTGAGTTGGTTTCTAGGAGGGCCTGAGGAGCAAATGTTCATTTGCATCTATCCTTGATTTACTTTTGCCCTTTCCTGCCTTTTAGGTACAGCCTTGGCTTTACTCTTGAAAAGGATACTGGAGCGAGTTTTAATATAGGTGATAGTTGATAGCAGGGCTGGGGCTGCAAGTACTGAACTAACTGCTGGCAAAAGCATTGTGCTTATTTTCTGTTGTCACAGAAGTAGGGTGATATGTAATGCCTTACAGTCTTACTTCTTGCCTTATACTTGCAGACTGCCTCATGCTTTAGTCTGTGCCAGTGTGATCTCCAGTCACTGGAGTGATACTTTTGTGCATGATTAATGTTAAATGTACAGCTTAAAAAGGAACTGTAATCTTGTGCTATACTGAGACTCTTTTTGCTTTTCTTTTTAGTATTAAGACATTTGTTTTCTGTTTCCACCACCAGGAACCTACTGCAGGTCTGGGTATTATCCTGGACAGTGTTTGTGGGATGTTCCCCCATCTTCTCACTCCTCTCCTGCAGCTTCTTCAAGCCCTTGTGTCTGATAAATCTACTGCAAAAAAGGTACAGGATCTCTCTTGGTGTTTGGGAGATGATTTATTTCCAGACGGATGACAGGCTCTGTGATTCTTTCCATTCCATGTGCTTGTCTCAGTTGCAGTCTTAGGTAACGGGCATAAAGCGTTTGTCTAAGAACAGTGGACAGGGCTCCTTCAGAGTTATGTGCTGTTGCAGGACACTGTTTTCTGGCTTGTAGAAAAGTTTTCAGCTTAAATGGTTGAAGATTAGGATGCTGACTAATTTTTAAGTGGTACTTACCTGATTCATTAGATGAGACTTGTCTGAACAGGTGGGCTGTGATTTAATGATTTGGTAGGGTTGATGTATTAAGAAAGATATTGTACACCTCAAGAAAACTTTCCTGTTCCTGGAAATGAGCTGGTGGATAAATTTTTAAGAAGCTCTGGCTCTTCAGCTATGGTGTTGAAGCTCTCTCTCATGCAGGTGTACAGTTTCCTGGATAAAATGTCCTTCTATATTGAACTGTACAAGCACAAACCTCCAGATGTGATCTCCCATGAGGATGGCACACTGTGGCGAAGACAGGCTCCAAAGCTGCTCTATCCTCTTGGTAAGGAAACTGCACTTCGCCTTTTCTCACTGAAATGCTTTGGGGAATTTAGCTCTTTCTTTACCTGGCTTCTAACTCGTGGTTAAATTTTTGACTTTTATTTCACCTTCTTCAATCTTTAGGACTAGGTCAAACAAATCTACGGATACCTCAGGGAACAGTGGGCCAAGTGATGCTGGATGATCGGGCTTATTTGGTGCGGTGGGAGTATTCCTACAGCAGCTGGACTCTCTTCACCTGTGAGATTGAGATGCTGCTCCATGTTGTGTCAACAGCAGGTGAGACAGGCTGGGAGTGTAAAAGAATAAATAATTATAAATTGGTGTCCGTTTGAGGTTAGTAGTAGGACTGAATAGCTCTGAGTACTTTTGAAAGAGCGTGGAATACTTTCTCAGAAACCTGATGATGATGATTATTATTATTCTCTAAAATTCACTGCAAAAGGCCAAGAGCATGTAGTGAAATGAGATACATTTTAGATGAGGAAAAAGTTGAGATAAACAGATGATTTTTTGGTATGGGAGATGGATGGTTTTGAGTCATGAAGATATGTGGTAAGATAAATGTGCACTATTCCAGGCTTGATTACTGCTGAAGTACGATTTTGCCTTCTAATGTTTGGTTTTCTTACCCAGATGTGATTCAGCATTGCCAGAGGGTCAAGCCTATAATTGATCTGGTTCATAAAGTCATCAGCACTGATGTATCAATAGCAGATTGTCTTCTGCCAATCACATCACGAATCTACATGCTCCTGCAGAGGTGAGGCACTGACAGCAGAGGTACCTAAAGCAGACAGAGTGACCTGGAGGAACAGCTGATTGCTTGTTTTGCCAAGAGCTTTACAAGACGTGTCAGTGCTTGAACTCAAGACTGGTGTTCATCTCTCAAAACTGTTCTGGTTACACATAGTTTAATCTTTTGATGCAGCAGAATGGCCCCTCTTCTACTTCTTTTCTGAAAGGTGTGCAATTTTATCCACTTAAAGGCAGTTTTGATTAGTATCTATATTTACATGGAAGGGGGATAAAACAGCATTAGAGCAGTAACTCCCAGATTTTAAAACAGCTGTACTTGCTAACTCCTCCCAGAGCTGACTGCCTGGGAATTGATGTTCAGCTGTATAATTCTTGTTAGCTCTGACAACCTGCTGTCTTGCCAGCCTGGCTCTGGCAGTAAATTGATCTGACTCAGGTGTGAGGGGGAGGTGGCAAGTCTAGACTGAAAGTGCAGACTCTGGTGTCTGTACTTATCTGCTTAAATTTTATGTATGTGTACTTCAGTGAGAGGAAAAGAAGCTTTTTTGATTAAAAACCAGACTAGACCACAGCTGGCAGTGCTTTTCACGAATACTGTTTCTCTCTTGTAGGCTAACAACTGTAATCTCTCCCCCTGTGGATGTTATTGCTTCTTGTGTCAATTGCTTGACAGTCCTGGCTGCTCGGATGCCAGCCAAGGTGAGGAAAGGACCTGCTGGTGAGAACTGGTACATTTACATGTGAATGAGAAGGAGTATCTGTACCTCTTCTCTTGCAGGTTTGGACTGACCTTCACCACACGGGGTTCTTGCCATTTGTTGCCAATCCACTGTCCAGTATGAATCACATGATTAGGTATTAATGTTCCCCACCCCATTTTTTTGGCCTAACCTATTCATAACATGCAATAAGAACTTTTTGCCAGTGTGCAGTCTCTGCACCTGACATCTCTCACTCATGTCAGAATCCTGCTATTCATGGGACGAACCCTCTTGCTTATTTCCCAGTGCAGAGGGAATGAATGCTGGGGGCTATGGAAACCTATTGATGAGCATGGAGCAGCCCCAGGGCGAGTACAGTGTTACCATCTCCTTCCTGAACCTGGTAACAACTCTGGTCCGGGTGAGTGCTTCTGGAATGCTCTGATGTGACACCCCCCCTGAGCTGTTGTGATTGGGAGGTGAAAAACAGCCGTGTCTGAGATCAATCTCTGTGCAGCAGGGCTCTCAGTAATCTTTGCTTGACACTTCCTTCTGCACTGCTGTTTGTGCTTTCTCTGATCTGGTTCTTACAAAAAACATTTTGAGTCATCTCAAATGACTAGAAAAGATTAGAAATTGCTTGTAAATATATATCCCAGTGTTCTGTGGTTTTCTCACGCTTCAAAGACAATAAGGAATATCTTCCTCCAAAAGGTATCGTGTCCCCCTCCTGGTTAAATAACATTTCTGTTTCTCCCAGGGACAACTTGGTAGCACCCAGAGCCAAGGGCTGGTGCCCTGCATCGTGTTTGTTCTGAAGGAAATGTTACCAAATTACCACAAATGGAGATACAACTCTCATGGAGTGAGAGAGAAAATCGGTAGGAATGTTAAAAGGGGGAATAGGAGGAGAAGGGAATAAAAGGGATCACCTGCCTTTTTTTTTCTAGCAGCCATTTGGGATTTGCATTGTACATCTCCTGATATTGTTAGATGCTGTGATTTGTTTGAAAATATTAGGAACGAGGCAGAAGTTTTCAAAAACTGAGTAGTCCATTTCACCTCTCTTTTAGGGTGCCTAATTCTGCAGCTGATCCATGCTATACTGAACTTATGCCCTGAAATGGATCCTCGCAGCAGGTAAGACAGGTGAGAGGTCTCAGACCTGCAGTGGCCTGGTTTACAGTGCAGGAATCACTGTCAGTTTGTTTCAGTTTTTGAATCCAAACAACTAGGAGGGAGCTGGCATAGCTGTGTAGTGCTGCTTTCAGCTCTTTGCTGCATTACTGAGTACAGGAAAGGTAGAAAAGATTAGGGACAGAGCAAATCACATCAGGTAAAAAAAAAGAGAAGAGTACACAGATTTCCTGGGACAGACTGCCATCCACTTTCCTGTTTGGTGTACTCTGGTGAAAGTAGAAGGGAGAGTAAAGGAAGGGTTAGTGGGGATGTAGAAATGAAGAGGTTACTTTGTGGCAGTTTTCTAAGCGCAGCGTGGCAAAATGCCGTAAGTGCTCCTGGTGACACTGCCCTGTGTTTGTGTCACAGCAATGCCCCCAGCCTGCAGTCCTTGTGCATCTTCAGCCTGGCCAACACGGAGGCAGGGCAAGCTGTCATTAACATCATGGGAATTGGGGTGGACACCATTGACATGGTAATGGCCTCCCAGTCCAGCAGGTGAGTGGGGCGTGGCTGTTTGGGCGGCTTCTGTGTGCTGGCTCGGAGTGAAAATGTCTTGTAACCCCGGTGAAGTTTCCTCTAAATATGCAAATAATAAATGTTGGTTGTGAACACAGTCCCTCACCTGGGTTTCTCTTTGGAAACAGTGATGAGTCCCAAGGCCAAGGCCAGCTGCTGATCCAGACAGTGAAGCTGGCGTTCTCCGTTACCAACAACGTCATCCGGCTGAAGCCCCCGTCCAGCGTGGTGTCTCCCCTAGAGCAGGCGCTCACTCAGCACGGTGGGTTCTGCTCCCCGGGGCAGCTGTGCTTCGGGGTCATCTGCAAACGGCAGCCTGTGTCTCATCACAAACACTCGTGCAGGTTTCCAGGTTACAAAAAGTGGTTGCTACTTATGGGAAAAGGCCTCTTCTCCCTCCTCTAAGGCATTCTTCCCCTCTGGGACAGCTTTTAAAGGATTAATCAAACATGGCTTATTTGCTGCTTTGTAATGAGATTAGTGTAATTACAGAATATACTAAATCAGCTGCTGTTAGTGCCTCTGGCTGGACCCATACCATGTTCTTTTGGGAGACCAACTTAGTTATCATATTCTGCTGTGGAAATCATTATTTGGTAAATAGTTACATCTTGTTGCTGTTTCTTCTCTTTGATTTAGTTTGTCTTCTCTCCAGGTGCTCATGGAAACAACCTTATTGCTGTCTTGGCCAAATACATCTACCACAAGCATGACCCTGCACTTCCACGCCTGGCCATCCAGCTGCTGAAACGACTGGCTACAGTAAGAGAAGGCACACCAGTGCTCCTTTGCTTCTCCCTGTGTGACTGATTCCACCACTGAAATTTTTTCAAGATCATTTCCTCAGGCTTTTTTGTATCAGGGAGCTTAGTGCAAGTCAGTTAAAGCAGGGTGGACTGACAGCTGTAAGTTAGGGCACATGAAAAATCATCTTTAGTTTTTTAATGTGATCTTCTGCTGTTTCAAAGTCCCTCAGCATTCACTGAGAGGCATCCCATGAGTGGGGTCTTTTCTGCAAAGTATTTGCACCTCCAGTTCTCTTCCCAATTTTTCAGCAACTTTCTCAATTCATAGTCTGAAATACAATTCCTGGACCTGCCTGTCTGGAACTTTAACATCTTACAGAGAAGAGGATCCTATTTAAGTTTTTATTGGGACCCTTCAACTTTTAGACTTCTGGACTTAGTAGAAGTAGACTTTAGACTTACAAAGCCTTTTATATTTACTCTTTTTGTCTGCTGAACATCTGAGTATTTGTAGTTTTCTTAAACCATATAAATCCAGATCTGGGCTTACTTATTTCAAGAAATGTAATTCCAAAACTGTTTTTTTTTTTTAGTCCTTTTTATTTCTTTTGTAATCTTAGAGAAATAGGTGAGGATAGAGCAGAATTGCTGCAAAGGAAAATTTGGATCACTTGTCACATTTCTTCCTGCTTAGTGACAACTTACTTTAATATGTTTGTAGATTCAATATTAAATATTTTTGAGTTTCAGTACAGTACAATCACCTTTTACGTAGAATTAGGCATTCTCTACAGCATAGTGATTCTTTCCTCTGATACTTGTCTCCCTGGGCAGGTTGCTCCCATGTCCGTGTACGCCTGCCTGGGCAGTGACGCTGCTGCCATCCGCGACG
>VYZQ01037950.1:177-22364 GCA_013400655.1 Mystacornis crossleyi
AGTTGTTTAGACCAATAACTCTTCTCAAAATTTACATATGTAAACTGCCTGAAGACGCAGGAGTCTCTCTCTTGCTTCCAGTCTTTGGACAGGTAACTGGGCCTGGCCGGGCCTGGCTGCTCGGCTGGCGGGGAACGGGGCCACGGCCCTGCTCCATGTCAGCCCAGCAGGGGCCAGGCTCGGCCTGCCCGCAGGGCCTGGCAGGGCCGGGGATATGGCCCTGTTCCGTCTCAGCCTGGGTGGGGCCAGCCCACAGCCCACGGCTCCATGTGAACCGGCCCCAGCATGGCTTGGCAAGATCATGGCTGTGCTCCATGCAAACTGATGACCTCCCCTCTACAGTCCGGCTGCCGCTCGACAGAGATCATGTGACCACCAGTGAAAGATAAGTTCCAGATTTCAAAGCCCCGGCCTGGCTAAGATTAACCTTTTCAATGCTGTAAGTTCCCCAGAAGAGATGAAACCTTCAGACATCAATCATTTCCCAGGTCGAAGGAAAGGGAAGGGTAAAGGCACATGGATAAACGCCATGATTGGTGACACCAAAGTCAGTAAAGAAGAAAGAGCTGAAACCCAGACAGGGGAGATAGAGGAGATGCTTCTAAAAGCTGAAATTCTTTTGTAAAGCTATGGTGATGGACTATGATACATCAGAGACTCTCTTGTAATTTTGTGATAAGCATGGGGGGTAGAGCGTTCAACTGTAGTCACAAGCAAAGATGCCTGTACTGAAATAAGTAAATGCTGAAATAGCTGTAATCCAATGAGAAGCCTGAACAGAGAGGGATAGTGATGAAGTGAAGACCCTTTGCTCCCAGGGAAGAAGACCTTTTCCTAGACATGAAGATGATCCCAGAGGTACATGAATAGAACCTTTGCTCTTGAATAGCTCATCCTCAAAATAGTACCCCATTAGCTAAGACTGAACCTCGAAAACAGTTGTGGAGAAAGCTGTAAGTCAAGGGTAGGGACTCACACATGCCAACAGAAAACCACCTCAGGTGGACGTTGTGCTGTGACATTAAAGCCCTGAGAAGACTGTTTCTTGTGGAAAAGCCCCATAGCATAGGCAAAAGAGACTCCTCTCCCTAAGTGAATTGATGGAAGACTATTATAGAGGTGGTAAACTGACTGAAATAATCCCAAGTTTGTGTCTTTATGTTGTAAGTGAGAGGACGGAGGAGGATGGGTGGAGAAGTGTTCTGAAGGTTTATTTTGACCCTTATTATTGTTTTTTTCATTTAGTTCTGTTAATAAATTTCTTTATATTCTTCAAAGTTTAGAGCCTGCATTGCATTCCTCCTAATTCTTATCTCACAGAAAGTAAAAAAAAACAAAACAAACTGAACAAACCCACTACAAGGAGTCACCATGGTGTTTATGATGAATGAAAATTAACAGCAAGGGACCAAACCAAAACCATCATAAGTGGATTGACAATACATTGAGACTAAGGAAACCTCAGGTCCTATAAATTGTCACAGAATAAAATTTGTTGACTTGCTTTGTTCTTTTACATGCAGGACACACTCAGTTGTGACTGTCTCCAAGCCTCCAGGGTACCATAGTGAGGATCATCCCCTCACTAAGTGTAGTGGGGGGAAATTCCAGGGCAGTAACGTGCCTTCAGTGTTTAGTTCCCACAATATGTATGCTCATCTCCATAAGCTTGGTTTCACAACAGTAAAAGTAAATCATTGTGGTGGGAGGTTGTAGAAAGACAGATGTGGTAATCAAAAGCTTTAAGACAGCATGGCACACTCAAGTATTTTCAGATCCATTTTTCCCAAGTCACACCTGGCTTTATTCAGATCATCCCATTTTAGGCCGTGGGAGGTGCTCCAAATTGCACCTTACAGGTGTATGGTACCCAAATGGTCTTGATGGGAAGCCTGCAAAAGCCACAGCCTTATCTGCAATTTAGCTGCCTAGTAGTTGAATAGCATATCTGGTTTCCCAAGAAAGCAGCTATGAATTTAACAACAAAACAATTTATGACACTATAAACCTTCCACCTGGTCAAAAGTGGTGTCTGGTTTGAACCAAAATAAAATCACTTAGGAAGCTCAAAATTAGAAATCCTTCTTCCCTTCATCACCTGTACTTTATCTTCAACAAGAATACCCATTTTGATGGGCCAGCAAGGATCGGAAACTTTTACATTGGGATTTCTAGCTAAACAGCTATTTCAGATACAGCATCGGGGCAGAAATTTAATCATCATGCACCTGCTAAACTGGGTATTCCTCAGCCAAAACCCAGGCCAACGAATTCTAACAATCACTGTGTCAAGCACAGAGTGGTGATAATCAACTTTTGGTGGGTGCTGTCTAGGACTGAGCTGCTGGCAGTCAAGGATAAAATCTGGGAACACACCAGCTGAGCAACAATCTCAAAAACCTCCAGAGGGCCATCCTTTTCTCTTCCTCGTCACCTATTCTATTCCCCAGTTCATGTTTTTTTTAAGAAACGGTGCACTGAGTACTACCTCCATTCCTGTTGTAACCTAATAGAATCTAAAAGCAATATTAAAGCAAAGATGCATTTTCTTCACAACGTCTTGGCTTCTTTGCAGTGTCTCAGTTTTCCACATAATTTTGTAATTTATTCTAAGTCCATGGGAGTAATTGGCAAAGAGCACATTATCACGAGTATTCCTATACCCAAAAACCTTTAAAGTAGAATAGGTAGGAGGGAAAAACAAAACTAGGAGATGACTGTTGGAAGCTGGACCATAATATCTGCTGATAATTCTTCTGATTCTATTAATTCCATCACTTTAATTCTACTGATATGATTAGCTACTTGTGCTTTCACTAGGAAATTTAAGAAGAAGGTCATACCTCAAATATTTTCTCTCTTATTAGAGACTGCAGACATAATCCAGGATTTATGGAGCCTTTGAGGCTTTGAAGCAGTAGCTACTGATGGATGAAATGTTTTTTGTGTTGGAAAGGGAACAAAAACAGAAAAAAGTAAGCAAGGCATTTCTGCACACTCTGTTGAGTGGAAAGCATAAACGTCTAGTTATTATTTCTGATTCACTTTCAACTCTTCGACTCTAGTTTAAAGATTCTACAGAAAGATTAAGCTTTAGAATTGTCTGTCTCAAAATATTATAGATGTAAATGTATTTCATTAAAAGAGGAATGTGTTTAAATAGAAAAAGTAATCAAGTGAAATTTCAGCTCATAGACATCAATGAAAGCTTTTGCATTGCTTTCAGCAGAGCCAGCTTTTCACCAAGGCATTTCATTTAAAAATCAAGTCAAAACTGCTTTCTTTTTCCTCATGTCTCTATATTTCTAGATTTAAAAAAAAAAAAAACAAAAAAACTTTTCTTTTTTCTCATGTTTTTTTATTTTTATATTAAAAAAAAAAAAAAAAAAAAAAAAAAAGATTCACTGAAGCTTTCTGAACAAAGAAATATTAAAATTCAAAATGAATCTTTTTGAACTATTTAGCCGTGCCAGTGAGACAGAAAAATGGGTTTGAGAATCTCTCTTCAGGAGAACTCTGCTGCGGCTGCAGCCCCTAGATGGCACTGCTAGAAGTGATCTTGCGAGCCAACCAAACACTCACAGTTCCACTGAAGGAAATACATTTTGCCAGTTGCGGTGAAGCTTACAGCAACAGCTCTTTACCTTAAAGTCTGTCCTTAATGGGCTGGTTTATTTTGTTTTGTTTGTTTTCCAGTGTGTAGCAAGTGTGCAAAAATCCTACTCACGAAAATAAATTACGTCAAAGGATGTCAAAATTCACACCACAAATGTGAATTTATCCACATCATTTTATGAACCCCATTTAGCATTACATGATGTTTGTGAGGCATAATTGGCCAAAAGTTGCTACTGTAGCTTTTCTAAGGATAGGATTGACCTCATATAACTTTCAGGGTGGGATTCAGGTTTGTTGTCGTACATGAGAGTTAATACATCTGTGAACTGTGTGCTCGTGTCTTTCTGCTGCTGCTCCAGTGGGATACAAATTTCTCGTATTACACCTGTGATTTCCATGAGGATATCTCAGGTATATCATGATATCCCAAACGGTACAAGAAGCCTGTATATAGACAGCTGGATTCTGATCCTGACATTAGGTTAAATGAATTATACATAATTTTAAACGAGTGAGGAACTGAATAACCAATGATACTCTGGAGAGATTGGAAATTAATGACACAAGATAGTAAAAATTGTGCTCATGCCTATCCTGAAGACAAAGTACTTCCTCTTTCATGGAAACATATTTTACAGCAGCAATACAAAGCCATCGGCTTTGATTGTCTCTCTACTTCTTCCCCACCTCCTGGATATGAGGACCAAGCTCTAGAGACAAACTGACTTTAANGAAGTTTAGGATAAGAAATTGTCACTATCACAAAAAGTTAAAGAAAGATCTTTTCATTTCAGAAAATAACACTTTTTCCATGGCTGGCCGTTAGATTAGATGGATTAGGCAACAAATGAAGTGTAAAGGAAAAGGTGTGTTAGCATTTCTCAGCAAAAATTGTACCCTGATGCAGGTGCAACTTGGAAAAAGTGCTCAGTTTAATTCCTAAGTGGGAGATAATGACATGTATATGCATGTGCCTACCCTAGAAAATAGCTAATGTTGTCTTTGGACACCAGAAATTTGTGTCAGAAAAAAACACTCAGGGTAAGTCCAACTGACAAACTATTCACCTGCAAGAGTGAATGCAAAGCAAATAGATAATATTCTCCATTCTCAGTTGTAATGTTCTAATAGTCATTTTGGCTGGTCATATCTATGCAAGGTTTGGGGGCGGGGGGGAAAGGTCCACTGAATTTATGGCAACGTAAGATCGATCATCCACAGGATCTTTATTTTACACCTTTGTGTCAGAACACCAGAGGCTATAAGTCATAGTTATCATCAGTGTCTTAGAGTGCCTGACAGGTTTCTCTGTTCTTTCTTCAATGACATTTTGACAATTTGAAATTTTCGTTCTGCACTGTGAGCGTGTAGGTGAATGAGTAGCTCATGTATAAGTCATGAGAAAAGACTGAACAGCAAGGGCAAGGACCAGCAGTGATATCAGTGATGAGCTCCCTCCCTCTAATCTCTAAATGCATAAGGCAGTCTGAGGATGAGTGGGTAACATACCTGTTATATAAAAATATTTTTATATTTATGTAAAATACAGAAATATACCAGTAGCTACTGCATATCTACCTAGGTAACTCAATTTTCTATATAACTGAGAAATACTAATAATAAAAACAGTAATTAAAAAAAGTTAATATTTAGAAGCACAGATTTTTTAAATGGCAATCAAAAGAAAGAGGAACAACATTAAGAAAACACTGGTTTGGGAAGTAGATCTGAGAGGTCCAAACTCCTCATGCTTTACAATAAATACAGATGACATCAATACCAAAAGAAAGAAAAATTCTAAGAAATTCACACAAACATCTTATTTCTATAGGCAGAGCTAAAACAAAGCTATTAGTCATACAATTCATGCCTGGCAAACCCACCCATATGAATAAGGATCTATTTCAGAAAAATTAATAAAACAGAGTGTCTGTTACATTTTCTTCTACATCCTGTTGTTATTTCCATGATTATTGACAATTTTATCTTTGCTTGTTCTTTAATTTGTCACAGAAAACCCCTTCTGTCTCACGTAGAATGGAACCCAAAGGCAGGGGGCTATAAATAAAAGTGACAGGGGCATGCCAAAACTCAAAAGATACTTCATGCAGCACCCAGACAAAGGTTCCTAAAGCATTTTCTAAAGGCTAACCTGTCTCTACTGCCTTCTCCTACAATGACTATAATGTGATCCAAATGAAGGTCATCCTAGTTGAGCAAAGGGCAGTGCAGCACAAATATTTCTTTGCAGCGTGATGGGTAACATAGATCAAAAATGTTTTCCACGAATCACAGAATCATGGAAAAGTTTAGGTTGGAAGGCACCCTAAAGACCACCTAGTTTCAACCCCTCTGCCTTGGGAACGGACAACTTCCAGTAGACCAGATTGCTCAGAGCCCCATCCAACCTGGCCTTGAACACCGCCAGGGATGGGACAGCTGCAACATGTGTCACCTGTACAGGATTTATTGTGTGAGATTAGCATGTAACAGGATAAAATAGCCAACTTTGTATTTATCTCCAAGGTCAAGCAGCATTAGTTATGCTCAGGGAATTTCTCACCAAAGAACATGGAGTTTCCCTGGCTGGTGCAGGATGAACTTGCATCAGGGTGAGTCAGAACTAGGGCACCAGCAAGCACATTACCTGCACTGAGCAGTGAATTTAACACTTCCAGCATACAACCTGTTGTTACTGCTGTTGCTTTGAGATAACAATGCACTACAGAAAGAAAACTCAGCCCATCTTCCAGTTAATCCACAACAATACAGGGATGCAGATAATCCTCCTTCTACAAGTTTCCTTCAAACAGCAAAACACAGGACAAAGCATGGCTGACTATTCTGTAAAGTCTGGTTGAGTTACAACCTGTAAGAGTGTATAGCACTTCAAGTGAGAGATCTGCCTTGCCCTGTTTTATGGCTTTATTTTGAGCCAGCATTGAATATCTAGAGACGATAAAAGAAATAGGTCAATTATAAAGTGATCCTTTTTCTGCACCTCTCAAATTCTGTGAATCAATAGGTTTTATGATTTCCTGGGGGAGAGGTGAAGCTAGCTATAAGAACAACTGGCAGTTTAAGATATTTTTGTCTCCTCAGAGTACAGCTGAGGTGTCTGGCACAGAGTACAGATAATATTAGTGATACAACAGAAATAAATGTACAAAATATATTGATTAAATTTACTGAAAATCCCTCTCCCATCATTAAGAATACTGTTTCCCATATTACTTTTTTAGGTTATAGGAAATCTTTTTTCCCATACTTTTGAGAGTTAAATGTGACTTTGACCCCATATTAATGATTGGAAAAAGGATGGTGCCCACTTGTGAAGACTCTTGAAGTGAAGAGTGTTTGTGAAGGCATGCATAGAAGAAAGCAAATTTTCAGCATGGGACTGGTAGAGGATTTTGACAGCCAGCTAGAAGAATTGTTTCTGATCCAAGCATCCTGCATCACTCCACACTGTGTAACACTGATCAGATGAACCTCTGTCTCCACAGCTGTAATTCCTTTCTGGTGGTTAGGACTATTAAGCAGTTGTCCTACCTTCCCATATTAGATACCAAAACTGAAAATAACGCCTGTGAGTCATACAGCTGGCACTTTGATACCTGCATGATCATGTTCCACAATACTGCTGACCGAGTACAGCTGCTCAGCTGCATAAGGGGAGGCTCATGAGATGCTTTTTAAGAAAAGGAAAAAAAAAAAAAAAAAAAAAAAAAAAAAAAAAAAAAAAAAGAAAAAAAAAAAGAAATGTGGTCCCGAAGCAGTACACAGTTCCTTTATCAGAAATCCCACCTCAGCTAAGGTGAGATAAAGATATTCATGTTATCTGTTCACTTTGAGTACAGAAATGCATGGCATTCTAAATTCAAAGCCAGGAGTACAATTTTAAAAGAACACAGTAAGGAGGGATTAGTGATGAAATTTGTGTTTGTGAAAGCATTTGTAAAATGAAATCAAATTTTTACACTTGACATTTGTAGAGTACAAAGGAAAATGCATTAGATTTTACAGAGATGGGGTCAGACTTTTGAATACAGACATCTAAACTGCACATTACACTCCAAAAGACACATTAATTTATACAGTATCTGAATAAATGAATGCATATGTATTGCTTGAAATATTATTTAGATATGTACAGGGATTTTTAGGACTGTACATGTTACTGGCTTGGTACGGTACATACCGTACTGCCACTATCCTCTGCTACATGTTGAAGGATATCCATATGGGTCCTCTTTCTTCTGCTGGACCCTCTCTGACAGCAACATATGAAGCCACTAATACACTTAAATGGGAACCCTAAAGCTCAGATGTACCTATGAAAGAAGGAAAGAGTATCTCTCCTAGCTCATATGGTGCATTTAAACAAAATGTGCTTTTTCTCTCCCAAAGTTCCAAGTTAATATTCTGTCTTAAAGGGCTGGAGGTTCCTCTTCATCTTACAGTCCTGGCACACCATGAGAAGGCTAGCACTGAGTACCAGGAGATAATCCAGCACGTCCAGTTAGGTTGAAGAAGGTGTGAAAAGACATAGGAACTGCAAATCTACTATCTATCCAAATTAAGATACTAAACTAAGAGCTAGACCTACACTACACCCTTGGCTTATACAATATGAAAACCATATCACCAAAATTGCAGGAAAGGACATCAAGAGTCTGATACAATTAAAAATAGTAAGAGGGCCTCAGTGAGTAAGAATGTATAAAATCCTGATACGTTAACTCACAAATTATGCCTACTTAGTAGGGTTGTAAGACAAAGAATTCATTTTAGATGGAATGAAACTAGAAGAACTCTCAAATAAGAGTTAACAGGGTATTCTAGAATATTCAGGGTAAAATACCCCATAAGACAATTCGTAACATTGGTGCTCAAATTTTTCATTTAATTTTTTAGTCAAGAAAAGCAAATTAGTCCAAAAATAGTCCTAGAGGTTGCTAATAAAAAAATAGAGTAAATGGAAAATCAGAAATATTTATTATGATAACAGCCTTCTGGGAAAAAAAGTATGATTTATCAGCACTTTCTAAGAAGACAATGACAATACGTTCAGGTAGTAGAGTGTGACAATAACTTTAAGGGCCAGCAGTTTAATATAGTGAGGGTAGCTTCACACTGATATTTTAAAATCCAGTTTACTTCACCGCTTGTTTGCCTATTAAACTCAGATATGTCTGTGTCACATTTTCAGGCAATAACCCAACCATTAGCACCTGTCACGCATATGACTCTATTTGTTAAGCTAAATTATAATTCTTTAAAAATTTAACCTCAGTGGCAGCAAGCCTTGTAAATAAGTTGCTTGTCTCTGACTGAGGAGAACTAGAGGATTCAAACAATGCCTTCTTAGAATTATTTTGAACTTTCTTACTGTTTTCTGACATTTAAAATATCTCAGGATTATGTGTTCTGGGATATTTAATATTTTTAAGTCCAATAAATATATTCTGAAAGCAGCTGCTAGCACAAATTTAATATAAACGTTTATTTTCTGTGCTCTGGACTCGCAGAGGGAGTAATCTCAATTAAAAGTGTAAGCTTCTAAAATTATGTTGGAGGAGACATCAGGCAGTCACATCCCTAACTATGAATGCCATTTATGGAATAAGAAGCCATTGTATTTCAAAAGACATTTTATGTTATGTAACTCCAAAAAGGTGTACAAGAACAGAAACTTTGACAACTTCCAATTATATACACTTAATGATATGTGTTAATTGAAGGGACTTCTTCTGGCATGGAATGTAAAATCTGCATACCTACCGAAAATCCTCTGGGTTTGCTGGCAGGAGCAATACCAGGATGAAAAAAATTTTAAAATATTTCTCTAATTCCTTAAATTTAAATTACCTAATCCCTATGTCAGGATGCTAATTAGCCTTAATTACCCTGAGCAGCCTCACCCAGGACCTTCCCCTACACTCTCTCGGCAGGGTCCCTGGTCACTTTCTGAGCTATGCCACGGGTATGCCCAATCCAGCCCTCTCCTGGCTGGATCTTGGACCTGTATTTTAGGTAGCCTATCTCTAATCATGTTTCTAGTCCCACCTCCTGACAACTTCCTAGAAAGACCCTGGACTTAGATATGANGAAGAAATATCTAAAATTAATCTGTTTTGTTGATGTGGTTTTATGTAAGACACACTGAAAACCCATAATTCTCCTTTCCTAACACTTCTATAGCTTTTCCCATGACAAGGGATATGGCTTCCTGTGTGTTAATTATATTCATCCATTCCAAAGACTTTTGCAGTTCTCCAAAGTCTCTTCATTTCCTATGGAAGGAGAAAACTTTCCTGTGTTCAGGCCAGGGAATGGACACAAAGAATAATTTCCTTAATAGAAGAACAAAAAAATCATTTTCTGATTTTTGAAGACATTTTTCAAATTTTAATTCCTTGATGATTTTAAATCCATACAAGCCATATATCTTCCCTCTCCCCGCTTTGCCTGAGCCAAGGGTGTGTTGAACCTGAAAAACCGTAACAAATTACTAAGTCAAAACTCTTTCCTTCTTAACATTATGTACAAATTTAGACCCTCTAATTCACACCCTGGTTTCCAGTTTTAATTGTACACCTCTCTACATTAACTGTCTTGTAGGAGGAGATAAAATAGTGCAAGAGTATTGTGTTTATGTGCTTCAGCTGAGAATGCTATGTGACAAGTCCACTGAAGCAGTCTAGCTTGTGTGTTAAGTCATAAGGCAAAATGTGCTGCATTTACTATATTCTCATTTTCATTCTCGTTGACCATCTTCTAATCTTACACTGTGTTCACTATAATTTTTGAATTAGTTGTTTTTTAAATAGTTTGAATTCCATGTAAATTGTCTGCAAAGCTATTCATGTGTGTCAACAAGCAATGGCTTGAGCCTTTTTCTCAGACTCTCTAGGCTTTGGATAAAGGGTGAATGCAGCATTCATTTAAATCAGTATATTGATTAAAAAGGGTTGTTTGGTTATTTTTACCTTCAGCTGTTTGCCTGACACCAAAGAGCTCCAGTGGCCATTCTGCAGCTAGAAGGCACTTCGGTTTTTGAGAAGCAGTAGTTGTGTTGGCTTGCCTGGCCAGTACTTCTCCTAACTGTGGAACAGCTGAAGCAGTGATATACGATTCTTAACTGGGATACTTAGCTACATTTTTATATCATTTCTTTTCAGACTAGGTGTTGAATCGATTTTTTTTTTTTTAAAGATGTTGTGGTTCTACAAATACATATACATGAATAGATCAGTCTGTTCGCAGGAGGAAAGCACACAGTATCTCCATAAAAAAAGAAAGATGATTTCAAATAAGTTGGCTTTCCTTTCTAACATTTCATACAACCACAGAATGGTTTGAATTAGAAGGAACCTTAAATACTATATAGTGTCAAAATCCCTTGCAGTGGGCAGGCACACCTTGCACTGGACCAGGTTACTCAAAATCCCATCAAACTTGACTGAACACTTCCAGAGATGGGGCATCCACAGCTTCCCTGGGCAACCTGTGCCAGTGCCTCACCACCCCCCAGAGTTTCTTCTAAACATCCACAATGATAGGAAATGTCTACAAGGCTCCCTGACTCTTGAGGGAAAGACAAGATGATTTAATAACTTTAAATTCATCCTTCCACCAAATAGACAGATGAAATAAAAGATAACACCTCATTTTAAAGCTTACTTCTGCAGTTGAGGTTTCTGCCTTTTTTGTGTGTGTGTGGTTTGTGGTTTGTTTTTGTTTGTTGTTTGTTTTTTTTGTTTTGTTTTGTTTTGTTTTGTTTTTTTTAATCCATACATATAATTAAAGGGATGAAAAAAAGTTTTCTCTATGGTTTTCTGCTTTTTATTTCCTCTTCATTAATTCACCTTACCTCCAGGGGCCATCAAAGATTAGTTGGAACTTAGATGTAGTAAAAGACCTCTGGAAAGTTCTCATGTTTCCTAACAAAACTGTACATGTTTTCTTGTGTATCTGTATCTGTTTCCTTCAATGACTCCATTTACTCTTTTTACCATCAATAACACAAATCATCAGTTAATATCCCGTTTGCCTTTTGGTCAGCCAGAAAACAGGCTGGGATAAATGAATTCTTTAAACTGTATGTTAGGAAATATTCAACTATAATTTAGGATACCCAAACCCATTCCATGCCCCTGCCCTCTTCTTTTCATTTCCATCTACACAGCATATCTCAAAGCAAACGTGTTGGAGAAATCTTTTTCGTCCAGCACTCACGACATCTCAAAGGTTCAGAAAGGCTGGAAACTGCAATCAGCATTTGGCTTTCATGAACCCCTAGAGAGCCCTTTCTCTCACACATTAAATGTTCAACAGATAGGACAATCTCTGGTCTTAGAGTAGTCTTTGTGGAGGTGAGAAGTCCATTGCAACTGCGTTAACGTGTACTCTCCCTGGATGTGCAATTTGAATTTTCTGTTGGTAAAAATCAGCATTGTTTTTTCTGACTTCAGTTGAGATATTCCGGATGACAGCTGTTGAGCTGTTGGCCAGCAGTTTCCACCTGCTTGATTTTATGGCAATTTCTGAACCAGATAGGTATGTGAATAGTCCCAGACCACAGAGGTTTCCCTTTAATTTCAGTAGATCTTTTAGTAAATTTAAAGAAGGTTTGGGGAAAGACAAGTATTCAGTACTGGATGTTGCTATCCTGCAGATTTCCGTAGGAACACAATGTAGTTATCTCCCTAGGTAGTCATTTGATAGAGTTATGAAGTAATATACCCTAGAAATATCTTTTTCTGTCATATTTATAGCAATAATGTCAAATAGTGAATTTAAATAATTTGAGCTGATTACTGCAGGTTTGTGAAAACACACAGTTTGACGTATTCACAAGTTTCAATTACTGTATGTGAAATGTAATTATGTGGAGTACAAAGCTCCAGGGGAAGCTGTGTTTTCTAAATACACCTTGTCTGTAATGCAATGATCTTTATTCCTTTTTTCCCCCCAAATTTGAAAATATCATAAATTTTGTCAATGGCTCATCATTTTTCAGATTCCACTTTTAAAATCTCCATAGACTGAGTACAAAGAGAAAAAGTCATCACAATCTCAGCAACCTACGTGATTTGTGATCATATAAATGGAATAACTCTTTAATTTTGTTTTATATTTTTCTGGCCACTTCTCAAGACTGCTTGAGTACTGTTTTTACTGAGAGAAAGCTTAGAGTACAATGTCATTTGTTTCAAAACAAGCCTTTGTAACAGGCAACTTGATAATGGTAATTAATCAGCTGATTTGTTTTGGAAATTTTAGGAGTCATTCTCTTAAAGTTATCGTACCACTTTTAGTGACCAACTGTTCCTTATGGCAAAACAGACGAATGATCATCTGATCATCGAGTGCTGTCACCGGTGATTGCAAGAAGCATATAGCAAATGTACTGTCTTACACATACCTCCTCCCAAGTCCCTCACGGCTCAGACCTTCCTAAAGGATCCTGGTTAAAATGTGCTCCAGGAAAGGAGCAGGAGGGCTGAGGAAGGTGGCAGTGGCTGGAAGTCAGCATTTTGCCGTGGTGCTGATCCCAGTGCTTATAACAGTTTTCTCTTTTGTCCTTGTAAAACATTTTGTGTTAGCCCCAGTGCCACAGACACTGGCATCACTGGTTGTATTTCTGTAAGCTCTGCAGTTTCATCCACAGAACTTCCCATATGGAAATGCCGATTAAAATTTATATTATGCTTTTAAATAACCAAAGTTTCAGAGCTGTTAAATTTGATCATCTCTAAAGCATCTGTGTATTTCATTTGCATCTCACAAAAACAGATTGACATTAAAATCCATTTTATTTGGGTTGCTGTGATAACCCCAAATAACCCTAAATTCCTTCTGTTCATATTTACTCACATTCATAGCTTTGGAAACTCCTTTTGATGTCTTTATTTTCATTGCTAGTGAAGCTGTTTTCATATCTAGCATGGGATGCAGATCTGTTTATTTTATTTTTGACAAATTGTGAACTAGATGTGAAGGAAGACATTTGTGATTATTCTTTCTCCTTAAACAACTACATGCCCTTTCAATTGTGTTATTTCTCAAAATAATTCTAATTATTCTCATTCAAATTTCAAATTTTCTTCTTCCTAAAGAGCTGAAAAATATGCTCTTGACAGGTTTGACAGTGGTTTGATGTGAACTTCTGCTTTAAAGGACCAGTAAAAATCTTTTTTACTGTCTGGGTAAATATGACTTTTGATCCCAAAATAACACAATTTATTTCCAACTAACTGAAAATGTGCAGGATAAGAAGTGAAGAAAAGCTTTCTTTTCAAAATAAATTATATAACCCTGTCGTGGTTTGACACTGGCCCAACGCCAGGCAGCCACAAGAATCGCTTGCTCACCNCATTCCCCGTGGGCCCATGGGCTGCAGAGGGACAACCTGCTTCACCATGGTCTGCACCACGGCCTGCAGAGGAACCTTGGCTCCTGCGCCTGGAGCACCTCCTCCCCCTCCTTCTCCACTGACCTTGGTGTCACCATGTTGTTTTCCTTCACATGTTCTCTCCTCCTCCTCTGCTCTGACTGGCAGCAAAAAACCCTACTTTGTTTTGATTTTCTTCTTAAATATGTCATCACAGAGCCATTACCAGCCTCTCTCTCTGGCCCAGTTCTGGCCCAGTTCATGTCCATCTTCAGAGCCATCAGCCTTTGGCTCTGCCGAACATGGTGGGAAGCTCCCAGCAGCTCCTCACAGGAGCCATCTTTGCAGCCCCCCTGCTACCCAAAACCAGGCCATGCCAAACAAATACAAACCCCTAGGTGTACTCGATTACAATGTTACTTTGACACAAGATAGAACCTTCCTGTTGCCCATGATGACTAAACATTTTATTGCTGTGTCCTTAGCTGATTAACATTCCTAAAAAGCAATCAGGGTGAAGTAACTTCCTAATATGACCACAGTACCCCAGCATAATTCTGGAAGAATGCTGATCTCATGTTCTGTTCATATCGGTGTAATGTTTTGAAAAGGATCATCAGAAAAGAAAATCAAAAATGAAAAAGTGAAACTTATTGTAATACCATTTAGTTTCCAGAGCCTTTGAATGTAATGAAAAATATGTCTAGAAATAATGTATTCCCTACTAATCATCTTCTACATAATGACTTACATTATTGCCATTTCCTTTAACCTATTTATATGGATTCCTAGAAAGGATTTATATGGATTTCTACATAAATGAGAATATATTTCTCTTCTTGAAGATGTAAGTGTTACATAAAAGTATAAGTGCATTTACTTTTTCAGAAATCTGGAATTATTTGTATGAATAGATGAGGAACCAGTGCCACTTTCATTTATACAGCATATTAGTCCCAATAACGCAATTAGTGCAAATAATGACCTGTCTACATGATCTCCGCATTCATCTGCTCACATGGCAGCCTTTTTCCACTGATTTAAATTTCTGACCAATTAGTTAAAAGTTCAGCTATGAATATAAAAGACGGGTGTTTCTGGGTTTCTGAAAAAGCAAATAAACCCAAATTAATTTATGAGAATTAAATTTGTGATTGAAATACTGGCCATGAATGCATGTAAGAACCAAGCATAGTATGTGTTGTTGGTACTGGTATTAGCCAATGAATAATTATCAAAAATAAACATGGATATATACAAAGAAATGAGTGGTACAGGAAATACAAAGCAGGTTCTCTGCCATGGGGGCTTTTACGAGACTGGAATAGTTCTGGACAAGAGCAAACCAGAATATCAGCATATCAGGGAATGCTGCAGCATTGTTGCCTGGGAAGAGATGAGAGATGTTAGTAATTTCTGTCATATATTGGATCCTTCTTGAAGTCCACTGGACCAAAGACTACATCCTAATTTATTTTTCCTCCAACTATTGTTGGATCTGTATTGCAGAACTGTTTTTATCATATTCTCCAAAGCAATACAAATACCACTTGTGTCCAAAAAACCCCAAAATTCTTTGCTTTGGAAAAATCTGAGATTCTTAACTGAGTGGAGAGTGACTGCCGATCACTGCACTGTCAACCACAGATAATCCCAGCAGAAAGGCTCTTCAGACAGTGAGGTGCAGAAGAAGAAGAATTTTCATCACTGAACCTCAAGCAGGGCTCTAATTCCAAATTACTGTATCAAACCCCACTAGTTATAGACCTATACACTGTACATTTCTAAATGAAAAACAACCCAGATCAGGTTAATTCAGACTACCTGTTATTCTTCCTTCTTCTATTATATAAGAAGCAGTGTTTTTTTCAGGGCAGTGGTTCTGACTGTCCTGAAACACTGATTCATTTGCCTGTGTGGTTAAATAAACATTTCTTATGTATTCAGTCTGTGCCAACAGGAGTCTCCTTTTCCTTTTATACAAGCGCCTTCTCTCTATGAGTGTGAACACAGATCTTAATTCTAATAATTTGCCCTCCTCTCCCATCTTGAGATCCTTACTAGCATCTAGGTAGTCTGAATCCTCTGTAATTATTATTAGATCTTGTGGTAACTGGTGTGGAACAGCAGCATCAGGTGAAACACTATAGGAAGGTCATATCTTGGCCTTTAGTAAAAGATCTAATGAATTTATATAACAGCAATATCAAGTATTAAGCCAACTGCATTTTTTTTAATTAACAACTGTGTGTTATAATTAATAAATTACCTGAGAGGCAAAAATCATTTAATGACTTGTAGGTTAGAGATCACTATACACAAAAGGAGATGTAGGCATGGAAAACACATGAAAGGTTTAATAAGAGGTAAAATTTTTCACATACATGGAATAAACTAATATGTAACATCCCGAGAGATAAATGCAATTCTGCCACAAGATAACTGAACTCTTTATGTGTAATGAATTGATAAACCCTGTCAGCCTTATTGAAATCTTGAGTTAGAGAATGGCTTTCAAGAGACTTCTGTCCACCAAAAGAAAGGTTTGATGGAACTGGATATCGTTAATGAACACAACTGTTATAAAAATTTCTGTTAAAAAATTAAAATTAAACTTAGGTATTGCACCAATGAATAGATGTGCACTACATTTCAAGAATAATGTTTGTTTCATTTTAGAGTCCTGCTCTGTTTGAATTCAAGCCAAAATCTACTGAAGCCTCTAGTTTTGAATTTGCACCATGAACAGCATGCCCATGAATCATCCTTTTAGGCCTAAGATAATTTAATCTAATTTAAGGCAGCTGAGATGCCCATACTTGGAGCCAAGTTACAAACTACTACAGAGAATGATTTCTTTAAATTATTTTTTATGGTAGAGACATGACATTTCTAAACAATCCTAATAACAGATGTGAATCCCCCACATATATATTGTGATATCTGTGATATACTAAACTACCTAGCTATTTTCACTGCTTTTATGAGACAGGTCAAAAGGAGACATTATTCAATTAGTAGAGAATAATACAGTGTAATCACAGGCTATCAAAGAAAGAAGGAAGTTAAACACTTGAAAGAAAAAAGGGATAATTTTTGGTTATTTAGTCAAAGTAGCAATATTTAACATGATACACCAACTACTGGCAAAAAATGAGAACATTTCAAGTGAAGAATTGATAGGGGAGGGGACTACTTTTCTTTTCAAAATCTGGCTTCTTTAGTTCAAAGGCCAGATTTCTCTGCTAAGTCTAGAGGAGAAAAGCTGAGGTTCTTCACAGCAGGGCAGTCTGAGATGTTTACAGCAAGAGACTAGGTCTCCTTCTTGACCAACAAGGAATTTGTCTCACCTAGGGCTTTTCTGTACCCACCTTTACTGGTCTCTGTAAGAAGTTAGGATCTCACATTAAAATTAGTGAAATCACCCCTTTTTTAGGTATCGGAGCTCTAAAAGTAGAAACAAAACCAAGAACTCCAGTTTGAATCTAAACCAGCTCTCACAGTTAGAGACTTAAGGGTGTTGCCCACATTGAGGGTCCAGCAGAACAGGAACAGATGATGTTTTAACAATGCAGGAATTGGAGACAACTAGGAGATTCCTTTTAAATATTCATCCCAATATGAAAAAAAAAAAAAAGGGGGGGGGGGTTAGGTACTGTAGGTGAATTAGAAACTCTATATTCACCTTGCATAAACTTTGAAATATCTAACAAAAATCTCTCCAAGTGAAGCCGAGCAGTTTTAAAGGTCAGGCAAAATTTTTTTTTATTTTTATAATGTGGCACATTTGAAAGTGAAAGTTTTGGATTTGTCGCCAAAATGTGACTATATTTGGCAATCAAAGTCCAAGTCCAGTTCTGAAATGCAAATTAATGAACAGGGAGAAAAACAGGTTTGAAACCTTTCCACTATATTTTTGATAATTTCAGAATTGTATTCAATATATTATTCCTAGGTCTAGGGTTTAAAGAGCTGCTCCTGTTAGTTCTGACTTTGGATGCTTGCTGGTATACACCATGGCAAATGACCTCTTCCTCTGTCTTTCGAGCTGAATTTGAACATGGGCAGTCTCAAAAATCAGCACCAGACCAAAGGCTTTTCGCCTTTTCCTGTGGTTAATCTTCCACTTAGTCCCAGAGACCAGAAAAGGATTTGATTCAATCTACATGAAAGCACCAACCACTAAAAGGCAGTTAAGAACAATTCCTGTTACGTTACCTCGAAACTGCAAGACATCCTCTTTTAGCACAAGAGGAAATAGCCTAAATTTGCATTGGTGGAAGTTTAGACAGGTTATTAGGAAACATTTCTTTACAGAAAGAGTGGTTCAGCCCTGTAAGAGACTGCCCAGGGCAGTGGTAGAATCACTGTCCCTCGAAGTGTTCAAAAAACCTGGGGACATTGTTTAATGGTGGACTTGGGACTGATGTATTAACAGTTAGGTTCGATCATCTTAAAGGTTTTTTGCAACCTTAATGATTCCAGGATTCTGTCATCTCTTGTTCAAAGACTGTTTCTGTAGAGGGTCAGCGTGTCTCAGCAGCCTCATAGTAGAGGAGCTTATCCTGATTTGGACTGTTCTATGAATAATGTTCTTCAACAAGGGATGAGTTAGAACCTAAACCCTGAATATGGGCAAGTCTGGCCCAACCATCCTTCCTATATGAATTAGAACTTTCAAAAATCTTCCAAATTATGATAATTTGTACCAGCCATGATATAGATTGTATGTCATAGGTTTACTCTTTTGATGGGGAATGGTCTTTGATTTAAAATCTTTTCTAAAAATCAGATCTCATCCTATGCTTTAAAATAAATAATTTCTAAATTTTTCTGCATAGAAATGAGCATTCACACTTAGGCACTGGGATAGCAATCAAATATGTTTCTGTTTCAGATGATCTCTGGCCTGAGATTTTTCACAAATTTTACATCTGGTTCCCAAATGAGCTCAGCTAATAATCAGTGGTTTATGAGAAAGCATCAAGAAACATGTCTTTTCAATCTGCTTACAAGGTCAAAAAAATTCCAACAGGACTTAATATACGTACACAAGCTTGATGTATTGAAGTGCTGCATTTTTTTACAATGCTAACAGTTTGATGAGAATATCAATTAAACATGACTGTGTAGTTAAAATTTCCATCTCTAAATGCAGCTGCAGCTAACAGGACTGCTAATCAAAGCAGTGTTATAATTTAGCAGTGATGAGGAAAGCAGTAGCCGTCAGAAGGGAATAACAGAAAGGAGGCAGCTGCTTTCATATCATTTTAGTGTCCATTTCTTTAATGAGCCTGAGGAGACAATTCCCTGCTGACTATTCATTAATTAATGGAATTTATGAGAGGAGAAGAGCTATCAGCATGCAAACAAGTGGAGAACAGGCGATGACGGTCTGTTTGCAGGGAATGAGCATATTGAGGGAAGGAAGCTTTTGAATAAAGCAAATGATCTGGAAGAGCTATTTAGCAAAAAGCTGAGGTACAAATTCCTCATCTGGGCAGTAATGACATGTGGCTTTCAGCTTAACAGGGATATATTATTATTAAACTCAAGTTATGAAAAATCTGTGGTCAGATCTGGGAGAAAGAAGGCAGCAGCCCAGAGGTCTAAGCAGCTGTCTCTTTCCTGTTCTGAGTGACTTCCACCATTTTGCCGTGACTTGATTGCATTAATAAACAGTTGGATAGATCCCCCTAGGAAACTCTGTCTCCTTCCCTCTTGGTCTTTTACTGTTATACTAGTGTCTTGCCCTTTGGCTGGGAGCTCTGTGATGCCTCTCAAGGCAAATCAGACTCTTTCCCAGCTGTGAAGATCTCAGGGCGCAGACCAGATTGTGCCAAAATCAACCTGCAGAGATTAATAAAGAGAAGACAATATCGCAGTGCTGGGCATCAGCCACCCTTCTGTCAGGCTGGAGACCCTTTGCATATGGATAGCATCAAAGGGTAGCTGAGACTGCAGATTTGGTTGAAGCCTCATGGTATCCATTCACAAAGGGATTCTTTGAGCCTCTTAGCACAACTTGAATTCTTGTAATATTAAACACCCTCAGGCTTGGTTCCAATTAATTCTCTTTGATGAGAAAGTGTAAAGTTCTTGGATTTAGACATATTTGTACTAAAGAAAACTCCTGATAATGCTGTTTCTGTCCATTTTCTGCCAGGGGTATTCTGTATAGGATGTGTGGAGAACATAGTGGAGCTCAGCTCTGCAAGCGCAAGCTCCTTAAAGACTTGATGTTAGCAACATGTGTAAGAGCAGCCACAAGCCTGCTGTAAACAGGACAGGCTGAGGCAGCAGATACTGGACATGTGAGATAGACTCTGACTGCAGAAGGTCCAAACAGTATCCCACCATGTTTTGGGGATTTACGTTATAAAGGCCATAGTAACAATCACACTCACACAATACAGCACTCATAGAAGTCTGTTCCACACAATCTTCAATCTTCTGCATATGCAGTAGCCAAAAACAAGGATTTCATTTTTGACACTATATTCTACACACAAACTGTTCCACATATGTTCACTGAGTGGGTAGCTATAGCACATGCTTTTTCTACCAAGGTTTCTAAATGTCAGGGATGTTACACATTTTTCTTAATGGCTCTTCTGTTGGATGGATGATGAAGAAGTAAACAAACAACAAAAAGAGCTGAGCAATTTTTTTTTCCAAGGTCATTAGTTATGACTTAATGCAAAGCATATCTGGAATGCATCGCTTATTAAAAAAAAAAAAAAAAAAAAAAANAAAAAAAAAAAAAAACAAAACAAAAAAAAAACCCGTGGCAGTGTATATGAGAAAATATGGAGCACAGGAAGACCCCCTCCCTTTATACATTATTGCTTTATCAAATTTGAAACATCTTAGGACTGAGGGGAAGAAGAGGGATTCCTTTAGCATCATGGAGACTTGGATTAATAGGGGTAAGTCTTAGATCATAAATAAAGTCCTTGATTCTGTAAGCATATTTAAAGTTATTTTTAAAAATTGTCCAATAAATATTTCTAGTTTTACTTCATTGCTCAAATCTCTCCCCATGTTTTCTAAAATCTGCAGCTGCAGGAGTCCTATGAAAACCTAATTTTTAAATTATAATGTAGGTTAAAATAAACAAAACCAAAACAAACAAAAACCCCAAAAAAAAGCCAGCTGCCAAGCCAAGCCTAACCTAATGAGAAAGATGAAAGTTAAAATGTAAATTTTAAAGAATTGCCTTAATTTTAAAACCAGACTTGATTTTCTGTTTGATTTCTTTTTTATTTTAATGGGTAATCTGCTCAATCCACCATCCTGACTTTTTGGGGTGACTCCTTTATGCAGGAAAGGAGCACAGATGCACATCATCTTTCTGCCTGTATGAAATTCATTCATTGGCTCCAATCTAGTTCAAGAGTTCAAAATAATTTCAGTAAAACATGAAATAACATAAATTAATAAGAATAATTAGCAAGTAAGTAAATTACAGTTGTCACTTTCTCAGTATATTCATGCAGAACTGTATGATAGAGAGTGGAAGCCTGTGCCTTGTTTCACTGTGAAATATTTAATTGACTTCTAATAAATAGTATGCAGCTTTCTTGGCCCAGCTATTTCATTCACAAGAATGACCTATAAAACCCCTTGAGGTTAAACCACATGCTGCTAATTACAAACTGATTATTCAGATTTTAACTTGGACTTTCTGGACTTTGATGAGAAATGTTGAAAATGTTGACCACTTACCTCCTTTCATGGCTGGAAATATGTGTCTAATGCCATCTCTGATCCAGCCAAAATCTAGCTAGTGAAAATATCGCACATATTTTGTGTGGGAATACATATATCTTTTATGTCTGCTAATGTATTATAGTAATGATGTTTATCAGAAAAGACAGGTGGAATGTTCAAGACAGCATGGACCAGGCTGCCCAAACTTTACAAAGATTTCCACATACCTGAGGTGGAAAATCTAGCAGAAGTTTAAAGTGATGATTTCCAAAAGAACATGTGACCAATCCATATGCAAGCCAAACGGATTCTGCCACTCAAATTATAACCTGAGTCATATCCCATCTAACAGGTAAGAAGGGAGAGGTGTTATTTTAAGGAGATAAAGAAAAAGAAATTAAATTATTACTTTCCACTTCTTCATCTCTTTTTTTTTGTTTGTTTTGTTTTTTTTTTT